>NBIL01144036.1:0-21812 GCA_002752925.1 Viola pubescens var. scabriuscula
CCAATGCTATACTCTTTTTAAAAAACCTTACTTCAAAAAATGAGTAAACTACATAAAAACTCTTATAGCTTATAAAATATTTTTTTAAAAAAAACACAAAAACATAAGAAGATTGTAACAAATATGAGGGGTCTACATCATTGAAAAATAACAAAAAATATATAAGAAGTATTTAAAAAGAAAAATTTAAAGACAAATCGTAAATAATATTTAAAATATTTCTTATTATCTTAGGTCCTACTATATTTGTTATATTTTTTTGAATTTTTTTTTTTTGCTATGTTATTTGAATTTTAAAACTATTTTGAAGGTTAAAATCATAATTTTCATGAAACTTTAAAGTTCACATTACAAGCTTTTAAACTATAAGTGATTAAGTGAAATATTTTATAAACTATAAGATTTTTTACATAGTTTACCCAAAAATAGTATGGACTTAAAAAAACATATTTCCTTAAAAAATCAAAAAAATCAAATTTTTTTTTGGATCTTTCTAATTTTTTTTCATTTTTCATCATTTTGAACGAAAAAAATTAGGCGGAGGGGGGAGATTGTGTTTCCAGTCAAACCGATACACTTAATTCGACTTTTTATTGTTATTCATGGAAGCACACCAATAAAATGAGTATAATCACATTCAGATCACCATTGGTTATAGATTTATCTACCCTTGACTCGAATAGAAGAACGTTATAATAAAAGAGCAATTCTTTTATTAGATTCTGATCATACTCAAATAAGATTAGTTTGCTTAAAAGAGCATAGAGCAGAGCCGAATAGATGATTCTTTTTTTTACTTTGACCGACTACAGTCCACAGATATTCAACTTCTGTGTTGCACCACAAATACCGCACTCCACCAAGTCTGGAACCTACCTTATTTTGCGCATACCTTCACCTTTAATAGGCAATAAATTTGATTGCGGTTCTGGTGTCAGCCGCAAAGGATGAAACTCTTGCTCCCCTTAAAGATCAAGAGCAGAGAGCCTACCTTGCACTTCACATTCAAGCAAATTAACAGAGAAGGAAGGCAGTAGAAAAAACACTCCTACTTTTAAAAGCTTTCAACCATCACATGGACAAACTTTACATGTAAACTCCATGACATTTTGCGACCAAGATGCTTTTACACCATAGCATCCCAAGCCAAGACACAAAATACTGACCAAAATCAAACTATTGCCTCTATTTCAAGAAAGTACAATTGGAAGAAACTGCTCAAGGGACTGTTGATCCAAGGCAGAAACCCAGAAGCAAGAATACTGAGACAAGTCAACGACCTTTCCTTTCTATACATCAACAAGCAAGTAGTACATGTCTCCCATCCTTAAAGGAAAACTTACCTACTTATATACTTCTTATCCACAAAATGAAAGAACTTCTACCAAAATAACAGAACTTTTGCGAACCCAATCAAGTGACGACAACCGAATCTGCAGAAGCACTGACTTCACCACTGACATTCTTCAATTTCACAGAGGAACACTCAGCTGAAGGAACGAGTTCAGAAACATCTCCAATGTCCAGAGAGTCAGGAAGGCTTCCAGGAGACTCAGTAGTGTCAAACTGCATAGGGAAAAGTAATACTTTAGGATGACCGATAACAAAAGAAACAAGATCATGAAAATTTACAAAAGTTGATGAGATAATCGACCCAAATGAAAACTCCACAATGTTTGACAGCAAAGAGAGGAGTAACTGTCTAGAAATCACTTTATCATCAATCCAAAGAATGACAGTCTTAAAGTCTTCACTGGTGAGTCACATTGGAATACAGCATGATCACACACCACTATTGACTATACTATGACATGCATCTCCAAAATGTGGAAGCACAATAAAATGGAACTAGAACAACTTACTACTGATTGCTGTAAACACAAGTGTGTGCGCCTTAAGTATGTTAAAGTTTGAGGAAATAATGATGCATCCCTAGAAATCTAGATTCCTAAACATTCTCACCAAAATCGTCCAATCACAAGTCCTAAGTTAAACAAACACTACTTACTCCAAGCATAACCTATAATAAGCACAAGATTGCCACAGCAAAATCCTTCTTCATATCAACATACAGAAATAATTTTTCATTTACCATCCCAACATTTCACCTTCAACACTTAAATTAACAACAATAACAAAGCAAGCAAATGCATACAAACAACAGAATAAATTATAAATCAAACAGTTCTAACAATTATCAGCTGACGACATATTCTTCGTTTTTGAGAAATCAAACAATCACATTGACAAGCAGAGACAAGAAAAGGGCAAGCAAAGTTACTGTATGTTAAGCATGAACAAATCGCAACAGATCAGATCACATTGGTGTAAGGCCATTAAAGAAATTGGACCTGCTCCAGTACAACTTTATACCATCATTCACAATCCAAAGTAAGTGTCCAAAGTAAGAGATCAGCACAGCAAGCTACTATATTAAACAGCACAAACCATCAACATAATAGCAAATCCCATCCAACAACACAATCATTGGCAGCTGAAATTATAACAGTGTCATAAAACATTTACCTCAAGTAGATTAAGCATATCAATAGCAGCTTCCAAATCACCTTGGTTTGCCATCAAAACATCACCAAGTGACTCGTCAGAAATCCCTGAAAAGGCCATCCTCAGATAATCCAAGTTCATCTCAAACTCCTCATCCACCACGGCCACAGGCGCGCTCTTGGGCACCACCTGATTCGCACTCCACGACGAAGAAGAACCATAAAAGCTACCACAAGCCCCACCAGGAGTTGCTAGATGCCCTTTCACCACTTCCGGAACAGCATAACCACCACCAGATCCATATCCACCACCTCTCGCATCAACAGCGTCTCGCTTCGCAAGCGGTACATACGCCGCCGCGTAAGGATTCAACGTAGACACTCCTGCTGGCTTCATTCCCCTTTATATCTCGCATCAAAAGGAAACAAAACCATTAAACGACATCAAAACACAAAAATAACCGCGCCGTTTCATATATCCACCATGATCGGCCACTATAAACGCAGAAATCAAAAACCGAGATGAAGAAATTCCATAACAGAAGCGTAAATCTAACAACTATAATCATATTACAAAGTACCTGAGTTGAGCGATCGATCGTCGTAGGCTGAACGGAAGCGAGACGGAACCTTGAACTTGCTGTGCAGATCGCGGAAAGAATGAAGAGAAGAAGATAGCAGAGAGGACTGGAAGAGAAGCTAAAATAAATGGATTAGTAAGAATTACACGTTACTAGACATGAGTGACGGTTTTTTTGCATTTTTATGGTCTTCTTCATTTTTGCGAGCGTGACGTCACGTGCCCATTTGTAACCGCATCCTTGTCACCTTTCCTTAAACGACGTCGATATGAATTTTGGGCCTTGTCTTGTCGCCTTGATCCTGATAAGCGGCGCGGTAGGGCAGAGGAAGGAAAATTGACTTTTTTCTTTTTGCGTTTTCCCAAATTACTCCTATTTTCCACGTTTCAGGATATGATTAGACGGTATATTTAGTTTTGGTAGGTCGCCTCGCACAGGATCTGGAACGAAGAATTTCCAAAAAGAAAATATTTAATTACTGATAAATGTGGATGAGGTTTTGTACTAAAACAAAAAACAAAAACTTCTAACAGTTAACTGAAAGGAGGCCATGGCACCGGCAATATCTCTTCTCTGTTCTTTCTCTCCGTTCACACCCCATCACCAGAGAAATCAGAGTAGAAGAGCTTTGCTTTGCCAGAAAAGATGTAAAATAAAAGAAAATTTTAGGGTTTGTTCATGTTCTTCTTCTTCTTTGTCCAAGAAATACAGTTCAGAGAATGGATTGTGTAGAAGGGATTTGGTGCTTGTTGGTCTCACTTCATCACTATCTACATTCTTACCATCTTCAGGTAAGATTGAAAGCTTGAATTCTTTGAATTCTTTTTTCTGCTTAGTGATTTTTGTATCATGGGTTGCACATTTAGTGATTGTTTTGGTCTGTTGCAGGATCGCTTGCTGCGGTGGAGGAGGATATAAAACTGGATTCCATGGTTGATGACATAAATGCGTATATGTACTTATACCCAGTGGAAATGCCATCTAAGAAGCTTAGCTTCAAATGGTACGTGTTTCTGCAAGTGGAAATTGTGGTTTGAGTTTAGTGTGATTTTGCTTGGAATTCCTTGTTGAATGGCTTCTTTGTTTTCGAATTATAATGTAAATGTTTAAATTACCCCCTAATCTTGTGCTGCTGGTGACTATTGCTCTATTACTGTGTTATTTGTTTGTGCCAAACCAAAATATCCGATTCTCTTACGTTTCACATGTACGCGTGTGGTTAATGTTGGGTAGCAATTGTGGGAAATGACTGAATTTGTTTGCAATTCTCTTTTTTGAAAGGGTGGAATCGAGAAAGCCAGAACGCTATTCGTCTGCTGCACCACTTTCATGTAATTTCAATCACTTCGAGTATAAGTGATGAAGGATTCTGTAACATGCTGCTTTTTTAGTGCGGTTTAGTTATTGTCCAATGATGCTGCCTGCCTGTGATTTGACTTTGAATCGCTTTGAAATTCACACAGCTGATGCACGTCTGCGCATTGTGTCTGAGCGTGTTGACTTTATTGATAACCTCATCATTTCTGTTTCGGTAATAACTTATGAAACCACATTTCCCTACGTGTTATTGTGTGAATCTCCTTGTTTATGTAATTCAAGGATGATGATTCTATTTCTTTGATTCAGATAGGTCCCCCAAATTTTCAACTTCTAAAATCCAAGGACAAGAGTGCCTGGAAAGCAAAAGATGTGGCCGATGCAGTATTGGCTGACAAGTCTGCACTGGTAATGTGTGCATCATTGTTATTAACAAGCCCTCAGTTTTGGAAAATATGTGTTGCCCTATTGTTGTTCTTCAATTCCACTCTGATCTGACATGCTATTGAATTTTTTTGGCAGCGAGTCACCTCAAGTCAACGTAAGTCTGAGAGTTCAGTACTTGATGCACATGCTAGTGAAGTGAGTTCCGCAACCTCGTGGTTTCCAACATTCAGTTCATCCTTCAGACTTGTATTCATATAGTTCTATACAGCTTGTTGATGCATAACTGTGGTAGGCTTCTAGTTATGTGAAATGTGTTTCAATGTTTCTGGTAATATTTTCAGATTGGTGGCGAGCCATACTGGTATTATGAATACCTAGTACGCAAGTCACCGACAAAAACTGTAAGATATTTGCCATCTCAGTATTGCTTTTTGCTTAAATGGATTTTGTTCCATTACTGGTCTTTGATACCTTGCTTGGAATTTCAGGCTCAGGGATCAAACCTTTATCGGCATTATGTGGCATCAACTGCTGAACGAGATGGTAGGCGCCTTAAATCTCTATTTTAAGTTTTTTGGTCATGTCTCCGTTTCTGCAAAATTGTTTCAACTCTGTGGGAACTGCATTGCAGGTTACATGTACTCTCTAAATGCTTCAACTCTCAGCAAAGAGTGGGACAAGGTCTCTCTCTCTCTTTCTCATTATTCGTGTGTCTCGTTAGAGGCATAGATTTTCTGTGCAACACTACGCGATAACCCAGCAAGTAACGAATGTATGCTAACAACATGTCGTCCATGCAATGCAGATGGGACCTTTACTGGAAAAAACTGTGGCCTCATTTCGTCTTCTACCCCCCACGGAAAGCTATGTTCCTCCCTTCAAAGACCCATGGAGATTTTGGTGACTTGTTTTACTTTTTTTCTTTATTTTTTTTGAAGAAAACTCAATGTAATAGCTAAAGGCACTTGGTCATTGATTTTATGCTTCCATTACAACATTGTTTTGGGATTTCAGGAGAAATTGAGTTAAACTGTGTTCTGTTGCTCTCTCTTAATTACGCTTCTCCATCCTAAAATGGTTTGATATACTCATCAGATATATAGAATTGACCCTATGACTTCCAGTTCCTATGTCATATCTAGTAGTGTTTTGTTTTCAACCTTCTATAACAAAAACTATATAACAAAGACACGCTTAAATTGTACAGTTTGTGACATCACTTCCTGTAAAATCATAAAACTTATGAAACCCAACCACAGCATTCTTGCAAGAGTAAAATCATCAATCCAACCAAAGCCGAAGAAGGTTCGGTCGATCATTCTAAACAAAAAATTCAAGAAAGCTCATCCATCAACAGGTAGTTCTGAACAATTTACTTGACCAAGAATAGGAAAAATAGAAAGAACCAAGAAGTTGCGACAAGGGTTGTGGTCTGTGTTTGTAAGGACTACGATACATATATTTAAGTTCAACTATTGCCTGAAGGAATATTTCAATTAAACAAAACTGCCAAAACTACATTTTAAACTGAACAAATACGAACCAAAACGCAACTTGGGAACCTGTCTGCAGCCGATGGTAGGCAAGTAGAAACTCATCTGTCATCAAGCCACATCCTAAAGCCCACTGTTTATTTCTTTTTGTTATATGAACAACAAGAAATGCATGTTCATAAATGTGACAAACAATACGGGCCATCTATCGAACTGGCTGCTGGTTATAATGATTCTTCTCCTTCTTTTTGGCAGCAGCAAGCTTTGCACTTCTCGCAGCAGCCTCTTGTGCAGCAGCTTTAGCAGCAGCAGCATTCTCTTTGCTAGACTTCTTCTTCTTTGCAGATGCCATCCTCTTTAATTTTTCTTTCATATCAATGGCAGATGAATCCTCTTCCACATGTTCAGCTCCAGCAGCTTCAACGGGCCCATTATTGACTACTGAATTGGCAGGTTGATCCTGATTCTCTTTCACCTCTTTCGAAGCTTTATCCTTCTTTTTCTTCTTTTTTGCACTTTTTGACTCCCCAAGGGCATTTTCCTTCTTTTCTCCATCCCCATTAGGTTCTCCATCTTTTGTCTCTTGTGCATTCTCTGCAAGGGCAAGTTGTAGAAATATATGCACCAGTGAAGGGGCAACATTCAGAAGAAACAGAACTTTACAAGAAACATTGATGCCTACAATGTGTGAACTTAATTGTTTATGTCCAATTGGAACTGGATCCACGTTTACGGAATGAATCAAAGTAGTAACATGAGTATTTCTAGTGGAACATACAACTCAGTCACCAACATAGGCAAAGAGTTCACTAAACTAACCTGAGGAAAGGTAATAAAGAACCAATAGACCTTCAATGCTAGAAGGGCCAAGTCACGTATAAGACTGCGTAATTATGCGGAGATGCAGTAGTGGAGGGCTAAGAGAAATTTCTTTATCATGCATTCAGCAGCAACAAATGCTGTCTATTCTTTTCATTTAATTTTTAAAGGGTTATATCTCCAGTTTGCCTTAATCACATAGCAGTGGCAAAATTTTCCTAAAACAAACTTTTGCATAAGGTAAGTCATAAGAAAACATGACAGATGTGAGTGGGTGGTGCTGTGGTTGAGGAAATATCCAGCTTATTTACAACTCGCCTTAGTTCAAAACTTTAATCACAAGTTCAAAGTGAAGAATGAAAACTAATTGCAATAATCAGTTTAAGGATATTATATCAATTACCACGTGTCTCATCTTGTTGATTGCCATCTTTCTGAGTAACTCCAAAATCAGCCAGAAGGGCTTCTAGCTCAGCAAGTTCCTTTTTCTTCCTTTCCTTCTTCGACAGTTGTCTGTCTGTCTCCTTAGGCACAGCAGAGACTTCAACAGGCTTCTTAACCACCGGTTCTGGATGCGCTTGAACCTCAGGCTCATGATCATGATCCTCCTCCTCTACATCTTCATCGCCTTCATCCAAAAAATCTTCCTCACTCTCACTTTCCTAGAAACCCGGTAGAGAAGAATCGATGTCAAAAAACATAAAAATTCCATGAGACATTAGCACTAATCTAATCTTTCTGGACTTATAAGAAAGGACTTCAAAAGCTTGACCAATATGTGGTCAGAACAAAGATACTAGAACAAAATAGTTCCTAAACAACAGAGCAATAATAATAGTAGGTGCAGCTATAAGCATTATTATATAGAAAGGCGCATTCATCCATTCAGACAATAATCCTGCTAGCATTAATTCCACAATCAGTTATAACAAACATAAAACAAGACAGAAGAAGTGCTATACTATGTTAACTCATCATGCATGGATCTTTTCTTCAATACATTGTTCCCTGATTCTCTGTACTGAAGATAATAAAAGCTTATTCACTCCTCGCATATACCATTCTCTGGACGTATTAATCTATAACATACACTGACGTTGGCCACCACAAAATCACAGCAAGATCACATATCAAACATATTAAGCCAGCAGAACTGACAATGCTACAATTATCTTTAACTCGTGCATACAAATCATAGGTTCATATCCAACTAACTTAACAAAGACAACGATAAAGCCGATCAAAATAGTCTCTCACCTCTCCCTTTTGCGGCTCCTGCGCTCCCCAAGCCGATGGTAGTGGGGCAGTAGTAGCAAAATAATCATCTTCATCATCATCAGCATCGGCCCATAATTTTGAATTGAGTGGGGCTGGTTGCCAAATCACCTGAGGCTCCGGCTCCTTCGGCTCCTTCTGCTTCTTCTTCTTCCTCAAGGTGTCAAGCGCGGCAAACACGTTCGTGTTGTTAATCACCAAGGACCCATCATCCCTCCTGCTTCCTCCCCCAACCATCTCAAAATCAGCGCAAAGCAAACAAGATGGGTGGAAAATGTCTCGAAAGAAACGTAAAAGAAAGAGAAACTGTAGAAATAACAGAACTTGAAAGGCGAAAATAAGAATTAGTATAAAATGTTTTAAATATGGGCAAGTATCTCAAAATTGGGGAAAACAAATGCCTAAAAACAAAATTCGATTGTTATTTTCCGTTTTGAAATAGATATTTGAATAGGGTTGTCGACAAATCAAGAATTTTTCAAATATCAGATGCAGAAAATTAGGGTTCCTTTCGTCAGGATAAAGGTAGTTTGGCGGAGGCGGAAAAGATGGCAGAGAGAGGTATTCCGGGGGGAGAGCAGAGAAGAAGCTGAAAAAGTGGTAACTTTTCGCGTTTGATAATTTGGAGAACGGTGGTCGAAGAGATTGGAACGACGGTCGTGGTGGTGGTGGTGGTGGTGGTGGTAGGGATCCGTTGGATATAGAGATAATGTAATGACAGGAACACGAAAAAGGGTTTTTATAGTGTTTATGTTGTCGTTGGGTTGGGTACAGTGGTTGTGCGGAACGGTGTCGTTACGAATACATTATTTATTTATTTTCTTTTTCTTTTTCTTTTGTCTACAAGGATGTCTCATTAATATTAGCCTAACTATATTATTTTCGATCATGCCTAAAAAAAAAACTATATTATTTTCAAAATAAGAAGTAGAATTTTCAGAAGTTGAACAATGCGTTTAGTTCTACGGTATTCATTATTTCACTGATAGGTTAAAAAAATCCTAAAATACGTATATTTTTAAAAAATGTTTGTGCAACCCGGCCCACCAGTCTGGAGTTGGAGGCTCATGAAGAATAAGCCCAGCCCACACTAAAACCCAAAATGAGAAACATCAAAATGGTAAACAAAAAAAAAAAAAAATTACTCTACTATTTTACTATTTTCTTTTTGAAAATTTTACCGTCCCGAAGCTGCGGCGGAGCAAGGGGCGTCTCGTCCGCAGAGCGAGTGTTGATCACACCGTTTTGGGCGCGTGTAGCAATTACAGTACAGTATAAATGGCGCCTTACAGTTACAGGTTCAGAACTCAAAAGCTTGGTGGCATTACCGATATTTTCCTCTACTTCTTGACTAATTTGGTTACACAAAAATGGTGTAAAATTTAATAAACTTTTTCATTTCATCACTCGCATATTACTATTTTAGTTACATCGACTCGCTTAACTACCACACATCTTTCAAACCAATTTCTAATCAGAGCCATTCACGTGTCGTAACAATTATCCTAGCCGTTGAGCATCAACCTCGTTTACCCCGAATTTCTCGGTTTTCATTTTAATAATCCGAGGGCTTAGATCACCCAAATAAAATCGCAACCACAACTTTAAAATCAGACGCTCAGCACCACGCCACGTATGCTAAAGTAACAGTGCGTATATTTTTCTCAATTTCGTAAATTCGTATACTTATTTTTATTTTTATTATTTTCAACTAAACCCCCCTTCTCGTGCAACCAGAAGAAACCCTAGCTCATCTCCGTCTCCCACGATTGAAAAAAAAATTAAATTCCACTCATTATCGTGAAATTCATTATAATAGATATTAAATCCATTCGGTTTACAGTTCGAAATTCATGTTCCACGCGTTCGATCTTCACGTTTTGGGAAAAATCAAATCATCGCGAAATATCGATTGAGGTAAGTTTATGACCCTGCTATGCCTGTCAATTACTATAATTGTGTTCATTTTAATGTCAACGTTTGGTAGTTATTATATTTGATCGTTGAATTTGTGCTATTTTTGGTGATTTTGATAATCTGGAGGGTAATTTTTGTGACGGGGTGTCCATTGGTGATTACAGATCTGAAGAATGTGCAATGGGATTTGAAACATTTTGGTTCTGGGTTTTGGTGCGTGATTGTTGATGGAAAGTAGAGTAGGAAACTCTCATGGAACGGAAATTGCAAAAAGGCCGAGATCCTTGGATCTTAAAAGTGTGTATGAATCTAGTAAGGGTGCTGAAGTGGCTCAAAGTAGTAACATAAAGAGAAAGCGCCGTAGTGTAGATGATGGAGGTGTTGGAGGTGATGATAAGAGGAAGAGAAGTAGAAAGGCAGTGTCCATTAGTAGCTTTAATAGTAAAAATGTTAATAAAAGCAATGGTAGCAGTAAGAGTATAGAGGAAGTATATAATGGAAGTTTGAATGCCCATTTGCATGATTTAAAGGAGTTGAAAACTGGATCATTTAAGAGATTGGCTGATGGTAGTGGTGGGTTTAAAGGCATTTCACTTGTGCTCGAAAATAGTGTGGTTAAGGTTCCTAGGCGTAAACGAGGGTTTGTAGGGCGTAGAAAGGGTGATAATAGTAATGAAGTTGCCAAGGTGGAAGCAAGGTTGGATGATGAAGTGAATGGTGGTGATGAGGTTGATCATAATGTAAATGGGGAAAATAGAAGTAAGCCAGTGAAGAATGCGACGAAGGTTAAATTGAAGAAGAGTTTTGATGAGTTCAAAGAAAATTGCCGTGGAGGATCAAGTTCAGGTAAGGTGAAGGAAGAGGAAGGATGCGCTGGCCATTCTGATGTAAACAACAATGATGCATCTTTGAAAAAGTCTCATGTTGATAATGTGGCTGAAAATGGTGATTCATCTTCTAGAAAGTTATTGAAGAAGCGAAATAGGAAAAGGAAGGATTTGATGAGCGGGGGTAAAAGTGTTAAAAAGAATGCTGAACTATCAATTGATACCTCTGCTAAGATCAGTGGTGGTTTGCAAGATGAAGACGGGGAGAATCTTGAAGAGAATGCTGCAAGGATGCTGTCATCACGGTTTGCTACAAGCTGTGCCGGTTTTTCTTCAAACAGCAAATCCTCTGCATTGCCATCTGCAAATGGTTCGTCATTTCTACCACCACCTGGACAAGAATTTGTTGCCCGCTCGTCTGCCTGTGTCTCTGGGTCTGAGTCTACTTCTGTTGATACTACCGCAAGAGTTTTGCGACCAAGGAAGCAACACGGAGAGAAAGGTAGCTCAAGGAAACGACGTCATTACTATGAAATTTCGTCGGTGGATTTGGATGCATATTGGGTGTTGAATCGTCGAATAAAAGTTTTTTGGCCATTGGACAAGAGTTGGTATTATGGCCTTGTTGGTGAATACGACAAAGAAAGAAATCTTCATCATGTAAAATATGACGATCGTGATGAGGAATGGATTAATCTGCAGAATGAGAGATTTAAACTCTTGCTTCTCCCCAGTGAAGTTCCAGGTAAGACTCAGCGGAAGAGACCTGTTTCAAGAGAGAAACAAGCTGATGAGGTAAAGGAAAAAACAGAGGCAAGCAAAGAAAATAGGAGAGAATTGACTACTAATGATGACAGCCATGCAAGAAATTGCATGGACTCAGAACCAATCATCTCATGGTTGGCTCGTTCTGCTCGGAGAGTCAAATCTTCACCTCCTCCTGTCCCAAAGAAACCAAAAACATGTCATTTGTCTCCGACCTCTGAGCCACAGTTGTTAACGAAAAAAGCAGTGTATAGACGGAAAGGTTTTGGTGGGTTTTTGACTAGTAGTGATGGGAGAAGATTCTCTTTTAACTCTGATTTGTCAGGCAAGTTAGCTACTTCTAGAAGGAGTGAAGGGTCTTCCATGGAGAGCCTTAATCATCCCAGGGATACCAAGGTTCCTCTTGTTTATTACAGGAGACGGTTTCGCAAGAGAAGGAATGCATCTCAAGGAACTCATATTTCTACCTTTCTTCCTGATTCGGGTACCTCTCCTGCTCCTTTTCTTGCATCTTTTGGGGCATGGCAAGAGCGTAGGCTGATTAATGTTGACAAGTTGGGGTTGTTGGTTGATGATGAAGTGCCATTGAAGTTACATGTTCCTTTAGTAGGATCAAAAAAATTCTTCCTTGGGTTAGGCGTTCCAGTTCTTTCTGCCCTGAGTTCCTCTTTTTGCAAAGAGGACATTCGGTTGTTCCGTGATGTATTACTGCTTCGATATGGGATATTGATGACCATGTGGCCCAGGGTTCATTTGGAGATGCTTGTGGTTGATAACGTAGTTGGATTAAGGTTCATTTTGTTTGAAGGCTGTTTGAACCAGGCTCTGGCTTTTGTTTTCCTTGTTCTTTCCGTGTTTGATCAACCTAATACACAGGAGAATTATGCTGATTTGCACTTGCCAGCTACTTCAATCAGGTTTAAGTTCTCTTGTATTCACGATTTTGGAAAGCAGCTCGTGCTTGCATTCTACAACTTTTGTGAATTAGAGAGTTCAAAGTGGATCTATCTTGACAGTAAGATGAAAAAGCACTGTGTGTTTACTCGACAACTACCTCTATCTGAATGCACATACGATACCATTAAGGCACTTCAAAGTGAAACTAGACTGCTACCCAGTACTCCACATAACATTGATTCAGTTCCTGTCAAGGTATTTTTGACACTATATTCTGCTATCTCATCAATTTCTTCAAAAGGGGAGAATTCATTTTTTTTATGTATTCTCTGCATTCGCTCTGTGACTTTTTGCCTGATGCCTGTATGCCCTTTTCCATCTCTTAATATTCCATTTTGTTGTAATAGTTTTTCTTTCTCTATTTTGATGACTTTGTGTATTCATGATTTGGTTGATTTTAGTGGCATAGTCCTTGTGGAACTGCTGTGCCTCTGGTTGCATCAATGGCTTTTTTGCTTTTTGTTTCCATGCCTGATAAGTATTACTTGATGCAAACTTTTCCAGGTCATGAAAAGGAGTGCTAGGCAGTGTGTGAGCCTCATGGAAGTCTCCAAAGAGTCTAATCATGCAAATGCCCGTCATCCTTATGCTAATTCTGACAAGGAACACAGACATTTGCCTCCATTTGCACTCTCTTTTACTGCTGCACCTACTTTCTTTCTGGGTTTGCATTTGAAGCTTCTTTCGGCACGCAGTGTGGGTCATATCAGCTTTCAGGACCATGATTTAATTGAGCATCAAGAAACCTCTGGCAGTTTCCTTGGCGTTGAAAGTTCTAACAGATGCTTAAGAAGCACTGTTGGTAATAATTTGAAAGCTTTGCCAAGAGATGATGAAGTTGATGGATGCTTATCCTGTGCTAAATCAGGGCCCCAAACTGTTGGTGTCTCTGTTTGCCTTACTGGAGGGGAGGTGGAGTCATCTCCAAATAACCAAAATGGTGGTCCGTGTGTTGAAACTTGTGCCACCATGCAGGGGACTGAAAAATTGGAAAGTGTTGGTGTTGTCCCAATGCAGAAGTGGCAATGCCATCAATCAGAATTGAAACAACATGACCTATTTCCGAGTCCATCAATTGACAGAGAAAAGTCCAATGCTGGGTCTCATCCTTCCTTGAATGGTATCACGGTTGAAATTCCTTCATGTGATCAATTGGACAAGAATGTTGATAAGGGATTGCATGGGGCTCAGCAGTCTACTGATTTGATTTTGAATATGAATGGTGGTCTTATTCCCAGCCCAAACCCTACAGCACGTAGAAGTACCTGGCATCGGAATAGAAGCAGCTCTACATCTTTTGGTTACCTTGCCCGTGGATGGTCAGATGGAAGGACTGACTTTCTCCTAAACAATTTTGGCAATGGGCCCAAGCGGCCACGAACTCAGGTTTCTTATGCTCTTCCTTGTGGTGCCTTTGATGATGGCTCAAAGAACAAAAACTATCAGCAGAAGGTGCTTCCACATAAACGAATTAGGATGCCTACTGAGAAGAGGTTGTCAGAGGTTTCTAGAGGTTCTGGAAGAAACTTTGAGTCCTTGTCCTGTGATGCAAATGTGTTAGTTACAGTTGGTGACAGAGGATGGAGAGAATGTGGTGCCCAGGTAGTGCTAGAGCTTCTTGATCATAATGAGTGGAAGCTTGCTGTAAAAATCTCAGGGAGTACAAAGTATTCATACAAAGCACATCAAGTCCTGCAGCCTGGGTCTGCCAACAGGCATACACATGCTATGATGTGGAAAGGAGGAAAGGATTGGACACTGGAATTCCCTGATAGAAGTCAGTGGGCCCTTTTCAAAGAGATGCATGAAGAGTGCTACAACCGAAACGTCCGTGCTGCGTCTGTTAAAAACATCCCGATTCCTGGGGTTCGCTTGGTAGAGGATGAGGATAATATACCAGAAGTACGATTTGTTCGGAGTTCCAAGTACTTTCAGCAGGTTGAAACAGATGTCGAGATGGCTTTGGCTCCATCAAGGGTGCTTTATGACTTGGATAGTGATGACGAGCAATGGATATTGAAAAATGGAAAATCTCCAGAAGTTGACGACTGCAGTTCATGGGAGATTTCTGAAGATTTTTTGGAAAAGATAATGACCATGTTTGAGAAGGCTGCATATTCTCAAAAACGTGATCAGTTTACTCCTGATGAAATAATAAACATGATGGCTGGACTTGGGCCTCTGGAAGCAATCAAAACCATCCATGATTATTGGCAGATGAAAAGGCAAAAGAAAGGAATGCCTTTAATTCGTCATCTTCAGGTACTTGCTGGATTTGCTGGATTTGCTGGATATATATTTCAGACAATTTTATTGAATTATTTTGTATCAGTACTTTGTTGTCTGACTCCAATGCTTAATTTCATGGAATTTTATTCAGCCCCCTCTCTGGGAGAAGTATCAACAACAGGTGAGGGAGTGGGAGCAAGCAATGACCAAAAGTGGCTCTTCCCTCTCTAATGGATGCCATGGGAAGGTCGCACCTCTTAATAAGCCACCGATGTTTGCTTTCTGTATGAAACCTCGGGGATTGGAAGTTCCCAACAAGGGGTCAAAGCAAAGGTCACAGAGAAGGTTTCCAGTTTCTGGGAAAAACAATAACTTCAGCGGAGATCATGATGGTTTCCATGCTTACGGTAACTTCCTTAAATCTGTCGCTGTCTTTCAGTAGGCTTTTTCTTTTCTTTTGATGTTGGTATTTTGCTTTGTTTGCTTGTTAACTCTTCTTATCCTTAATCAGAACACATCTGTTCTGCAGGAAGAAGACTAAATGGCTTTGCTTTTGGGGATGAAAAGGCTGTACACCCTGGATATTTTGAAGATCTTGACGAGTCTCAGATGTCACCTAGGGTGTTCTCATCACGAGAAGCTGGCAGCACAGGATATTTCTCCATGAGCAGCGATATCCATGACAGGAATCATCTTCATGATCACTACAGGAGCAAGTCCAAGAAACTTGGGACATTTGTGTCTCCTATTGATCAGATGGCTGCTTTACGTAATCCTAGAATGTATGGCCAGAGAAATGGAGGTAAAAGGTGGAACAGCGGCTTTTCTGAATGGCCAAGGGAGCGGCAGTATCAGTTACATGGACTCAGGAAGCGTGGCCCGGATCTCTTAGATGGTTCAGATCTTGATGAGTGTAGGATGCTTGATGCCTCTGATGCAGCTCATCATGCACGTAAATTGGCTAAATTCAAGCGAGAGAGGGCTCAAAGATTACTTTATAGGGCAGACCTATTAATTCACAGGGCCGTAGTTTCTCTCACGACTGCTGAAGCAATCAAAACATCTTCTGAGGACTTAAATGGTGATGGTTAGAAAGAGAGGGCAATGAGGGTTGGAAGATTTGCCATCCCCTTCTGCATACTGACAGCCAATAGTCCAGCTAGGCTTTGTTTTGCTGGAGCATTCTGGTGTTTCCTTTGTGAGCGGTGGTGACTTTGTGTCATTTACCTTGTATTCCAAAGGGCTTCTAGTAGGAGGGCTATGGTTTATAGAAGGGGGTAGAATTTTTTTGCTTCTGCCTCATTGTGATGCCACCACTACGGCAGTTTTGATGTGTGCTTCAGAGTTTATTTTCGACCAGCTAAGTTTTCGGTTTTAAAGGTGTAGGGTATTTTTGCTGCCGGTCACTTGTACAGATCTTTCTTTTTCCTCTACCCCCGTCCCTTCTTTTGCCCTAACCTCGATATCAAGAGGCAGTTGGCTGCAATAACAACACCCCTTGGAATCAACTGGCAAACTACTCCCATCTCATGAATATTGGAGCATTCATTAGGTAGATACCAAGCAACAAGTTTGTTTCAGAAAAAAAGGAGAGGAAAAGCTGTAAGTAATTTTCTTATAATTTTTCAAAGAGATCCAATTAGATGCTAAGAATATGTTGCTGATTCGTTCTTGTTTCATACTCTTTGTCAATATGTAGTTGTCTTAAAGAAGCAGGAAGATCTGGAAAAAATTGTCGGCTTTACTCTTATCTGTTTTCTTCTTTCTTGTAAATACTAGCTTTATCGAGCAATAGATATAGATGGGGAAGTTTGTTGGCTTTTCCTTCTCTTTCTCTGTTCCCCTGTTGGTTGAAGTAGAATGCATGGAACCAAATCAAGGATTATTCATTCTCGATTAATTGAAAATTACGCAGGTGGGTAGTCATGATTCTCTGTATGTCTAGAGGGCTTGTGATGCAGTTCTTAGTGTGGTTTGATGAAAAGCTTCATTCAATTTGAGCTGATGAATGTGATTGGTGGCATCATTTTTGCATTCTGGAAAAAAAGTTGTTGTAGTTCTTTGTTTGATCTGTAATTGCATCCCTGTGTTGATAGATGTGTTTGATGAATGATTTTTTTGAGATGTTATTAGAGGCTGACATGAATGGAATGGATCTTGTTGGTTTAAACTTCAAACCTTGATTTTTATTTTTTTTCTGTAATATTATTTCCTTATCTATGAGTTTATGACTTGATACGGATTTAGTTTTCAAAACCCATCGTCTACACCGCTAAATACAAGTTCCACAACTTTCTTTCCTGAGCCGACAAACCAAAAAATCATAATTTAAAATTAGAGTAGTAGGTTTTTAACGTGGTGATTGGACATTAGTGGTTCTGGTTCGGCTGCAAAACGAACTTCTAATTTCAACTAAAAAAGAAAACATAATCGACTATTACTTCTCAATAATAATAAAAATTAAGGGCGGTAAAGAAAAAAGGTAAATAATAAAAAAGATAAAAATGAAAATACAGCCATTAAGCTAATAGCTGAAAACCTTGCACCAAAACAGCGACGTAAGCTTTTTTCACGGCAATTTTCCCTCCATATTTTTCTCTTAGCATCAGTCAGTTATGTTGAACAAATGTTGGCTACAGAAATTGAATTCCCAAATCCGATTGCTAGGGTTTCTGTCCTTCTCTCCTAATTCTCAAAATTCTTTCCATTAATCCAAATCAATTCCACTTACACTTCCAAAAACAATTAAAAAGTAAAAAAAGAAATGAAGAAGAAGGGGAAGGAAGACGCAGAAAGAATTGAACGCATCATTCGTGGGCTCATCAAACTCCCCGAAAATCGAAGATGCATCAATTGCAATAGCTTGGTATTTCGTTTCGTCTCCTTCGTTTCTTCTTTTTATTATCGTTATTTATTTATTTTTATTTTTGAAAATATGATTTCCTCGGAATGCACGCAACGTCGCAATCCAAAGGATTTGTGTGTTTTTTATAGTGGCGAGAGAGCCTTTTGCTCTGTTTTTGAACCGACGACATGCCGTCTAGATCTTTAGATTGCAACTTCTCACGTGAGCGACAGGTCTTTTCACTCCATTTTCTTTTTTTCTCTCTCCCTTTTCTGTGTGCAGGGACCTCAATATGTTTGTACAACTTTCTGGACATTTGTTTGCACAAATTGCAGTGGAGTTCAGTAAGTATAATATTGTTCTTGTCATCCTTTTATGAATATAATGTTTTTTGTTATGGATTTTCTCTTTTTGTAAAATGTTGATGCACTTTTGTTACAACAAATGCAGCCGGGAATTCACACACAGAGTCAAGTCAGTGTCGATGGCTAAATTTAATGATGAAGAAGTTAGTTGTCTTCAAGCAGGAGGGAATGAGGTTTGCTTGTGAACCAAATAACAGATTTACTTGTACCATTGTTGTTGAGAACTTTGCTTTGTTGTGGCTAACGATTTTCATTTCAATGTCGTAGAGAGCGAGGCAAATTTATTTCAAAGAATGGGTCTCGAATCGAAATTCCTATCCTGATGGCAGGTACCCAATGTTGTTCTGCCTGTGTTGTTTTATAAGTAGGTTCTAATACATTGTTTCGTTTCCAGTAATCTTCATAGACTTAGAGATTTTATCAAGCATGTTTATGTGGATAGAAGATATTCCGGTCAGGCAACCAAGGCTACACTCCCAAGATTGAGATTGGTAAGCGACAAGAGATTGCCTTCTTTGTTATATGTTTTGTTTGTTCTTTTGGGTTATAATGTTTATCGAATAGTTGAATTCATTGTGGTTTTTCCAGAGTGACAAGGAGGAGTCTCTTGAGAGTAGGAAGGTTGCGTCGTATCGAGGTGGATTTAGAAGCCCTTCTTATGAAGATAGGAATGAACGTAGTGAAAGATTCGGTCCTGGTGGGAGAAGTAACGATAAGAGCTTCAGATATTATTATGATGAGAGGAGAAGTCCTCGTTATGTGCAAGAAAATTCACCCCATGGAGGTCCTAGGAGAACTCCTGTTCGGTTGGAGATAGTGGATGACAGGTTCCGGGATGATGATACTCAAAAAGGCAGGCTTTCTGATAGTCACAGGCATTCGCTTCGAGGAGGCTCCAAGTTTGGGAATGTGTCACCTGAGCCTCAACACAACAGGACTCAGTCTAGCTCCCCAGTCGTGCGTTCTGTTAGAGATCTTCTTGGAGAAAGTGCTCCACGTTTACAGGTAGGCGAACATTCTAAAACAACTACCGGGAAGGATGCTGAAGGTTCCGCTCATAATCAGGTATGACAACTGATAAGTTGATATGGCTGTAGAATAAACTTGTTAACTGAAAAACTTTGTTTTGTCGTCGTTTTTAATGTCTGGTTCATTCTATGTGTTCTGAGCCAAATACACTTGTTTCTCATTGTAGATTGCTTCTTCTGGAAATGTGGCTTCTTCAGGGGGGAATCCAGTTCAAGAAAAAAGTCAACCTTCTCAGAGTTTGATCGATTTAGATAATGATTCTCAGCCCTCGGAGGCTGCATCCCAACCACAAACTCAAGAGAATCACCCATCTAGTAGTGGAGGAAACCACTCCTCTCATGAATCTTCTGCACAAAAAACTGCTCCCGCCCCAAACCTAAATAGTTTGGAATTTTTATTATTCGAGTTGGCTCCCTCTAATGTTCCTGCTAATAATGCATCTGAAGTACCAAGTAATAGTATTCCTCCACCAACTGCATCTGGAGGCAACATGCTGATGAGCACTAATGTTTCCACAGATGGAGCTGGAACAGTACCTGCTCCACCTGCTGGGGGAACACTCTCATTATTTGATTTCAATGCTCCAGCGCCCACTAGTGGAGGTCCTCCACAAATTGCACCTGGTGTTGGTGATAACTCCAATGTCAAGGTTTCTAACATTCAGCAGGTATCAAGCCAGCAGTATCAGCCAGCTGCAATCCCAGCTACTGGTGGTAACTCTAATGGACAACAGAATATTACGAATAATGAGGTTAGTTTCGAATTGTGGATTTATATGCACAATTCACATGCGTACGAACACATACATAGTCATAAGCTTATGTTTGTGACTTTCTTCCATCAAACTTGCAGATGTGGAATGCACCTAATGTTCCTAATGCTCAAGGAACTTCTGCAGCGATTGTCGAGTACTCATCTCAAAATGCCTTGAAGCCAGCGCAAGATTCCAATTCTGGAGTTGCATCCCAGCAGTTTGGTGGAAGAATGGAACTTCCAGCGGTGATTCTCTTGACTTATCCTTCTTTTGATGTCTCCCAATGTCTTCCACTGATACATGTTTATTTCTCTATAGGACCTTTTTACTACAAGGTATACACAAGCCCCAGGCCCGTTTGTAGGATGGCAAGCCGTTCAACATTATGGCATGGGATATGGGATGCAACATTATCATCCAATGGTATCTATTCTTATGATCCAAGATGATCTTATGGAAATAGTTTAGCGCTGCTAATCTTTTTGTGGATTTTTATTGCAGTCTGTGCCAGCTTATCGCAACCCAGCAACACCAGCAAACCCATTTGATCTTAGCAGTGAAACAACCTCATTCCACGAGCCACCAGTATGCTCCGCACAGCTTAGATACTTATGTTTCTGATTATTAATCTCTTTCTATGCTGCTTGTTTGGTTTTCAGCTATCAGATATGCCTCTACAAACCCTAAACTGTTCTTATATAGATCTTATATGCATTCATTTCGATGTGCATATCTTGTACTGTGACGCAGTTTCCTTCAATGGGAAATTTTCAAGGTTCCCTCCCACCCATGTCAGCACCTGGGGCCTTATCGCGAGCTTCCAGCTTTGGCAACAATTCATCAGGATTGATGGCAGCGAATCCCGGAGTCTTAACGCGGACTCCCAGTTTCGGAAACAATTCATCAGGGTTGATGGCAGCAAATTCCGGAGTCTTAACGCGGACACCCAGTTTCGGTAACAATTCTCCAGGGTTGATTGAAACTGGATCACCTTATTCATCGGCAAGGCATCCACTTCCTCATCCCTTTGCCGCAAACACTCCTGGTAAAGTCACGTCTTATTCATCATCTTATCTCTACTAAGCCAACAATATTGCTGAATTAATTCACTTCCAACTTCTTAGGTACATACATGGGACAAGAACACATGAATATGTCACCTTACAGCAGGTAATATTGTCCTCTCAAAACATGCTTGATGCACGTTTCTGGTTATGTTGTTCTAAGCTGCTTTCCTCACGAAAAGAGGAATAATTTGCACTTTCTGTTTTGAGTAACATTGCAGACCACAAGGGCCTGGCATATTTGGCAGTGATGGACTTCCTTATGGTGCAATGTACATGAATCAACAGCCGAACAGCGGATACTCGCCCACCTCCCAAAATACTTTCCCTTCCAACAGAGGAAACCCATTCGGATAGATGACTATTTCTCATTTTTCAATCCTACTGTGGAAAGATGGTGGTGGTGTCTTCTGTATCTCCTCTGGCATATGTAGTTCTTATCATTCTGCACTAAGGTATTTGTCCCTTTTGTGCTGACACATAGGTTCCTTTATCACCTTTATAATTTTTCCTACCATGATCATGCTGTTGTAGTTTCTCAGTTACAACAGGTTGATGCCGCGATTCGTCGATCTAATTAACTAGCAGCTGGAGCTTGAAGAAGATAATTTCATGTAGGAATTTAGAGAAATGGGTGGAGATGCAAAAGGTTCTTGCAATCTAGCTATTGAATGTTAGAAACTC
>NBIL01144068.1:0-11561 GCA_002752925.1 Viola pubescens var. scabriuscula
GGCAGTGGCGATGGGTGGTTGGGAGAGGAGTTCGGGTTGGTTGCAGCGGCGATGAGTGGCTGGGAGAGGAGATCGGGTCTCCGATGCCGTCCCCGACCGCAAGGTCGTCGTCCTCGGCGCCGCCGGCGGGATCGGTCAGCCCCTCTCTCTCCTAATGAAGCTCAACCCCCTCGTCTCCTTATGAAGCTCAACTCCAAATCTGGATCTGAATCTTGATCCAGATCTGGATCCAAATCCAAATGTAAATATGGAAATGAAAGAAAATGAAAGAAAGAAATTTGCAGGTTAGAGGAGGCCGAGGAGTTTGAGGCCTATGGACTCACCCACGGCGTCGTCGGCGGTGGCGAAAGATTGGAAAAAGGAAAAAGGGAAAAGGCAAGGTGCTTTCGGAGGTGGAAAGGTAGACTGGAAAAATGAAGAAATTGAGAGAGAAAGTAAGAATAGAAAAAGAAAAGAAAGAGAAAAGAAAGAAATGAAAATGCGGAAAGAAAGAAAAGAAGAAGAAGATTTGAAGAAGAAGAAGAAGAAGAAGTGAGTGGCGGGGCCCACTTGCCATGTGGCTACGCTGATGTGGCGTCTTTATGATGTGGCAAGTTGACGTGGCAAGGTTTGAGTCGATTACGTAGCACTTAACGACTCCACGTCAACAATCTGTTACGGTAGGAATATAATCAAATAATTGGACTTAATACGAGGACCTTTAGGTGCCGCGAAAAAAAAAAATATATAATTAAATAAAAAAGACAAATTTATGAACGTTTTAACCCATTTTTAACATAGGTTCTCACTTATTATGTCAATTTTTTCCATTAGAAGCACAGTGCATGCAATACTGAAATTGTAGAATGACAAAGGCAATAAGCCCCTCTGATGTTTATTTTATTCTCTTTTAAAATACTTTTAAAATTTAGAAACAATAATTGTTAATAGCCAATATACAACCTACTTTTCGTAAAGAAAGAGTATCGAATTCCGCAGCATCGCGCGGGTATTCAATTAGTGCCACTAGAAAGGAGAAGTATGACGAAACGCGAGATTTGCCAAACCACCCGCAATTGCATTAGCCTCTCGCAAGACAAGCTTCAAATTAATTTCCCAACCGTTACTACCCATAAGGGACTTAATCCTTCTAACCAAATCCAAGTTATCCAAACTTTGTAAAATCAGAGTTGGTACTTGTGTTCAAAACCTTTAAGTTTCATCAACCAATCTTATATGGAAGCAATGATTCATTATATATAATGCAACAACAGCCTCCTGCAAAGCAGAGGAAGGAAGAAAATACTCAGCCTGTCAACAATCTACTACTAAGGGCTCCTCCAAAATTGCTCTTCATACTCTTCTGCTGTTTGTTTGGGCCGTTCACAATTGCATTTTAGGCAGACTACTTTTCTAGCAAAATTAAAGAAATTGCACCTGTAGAAACAGAAAGCAATCAACCATAACAGAAAATGGAGAGAATAAACAGATTCTGTTCATGTGCATGCTTGCTTGTGTGTGTGTGTGAAAGAGAGAGAGAGAGAGAGAGGGCTCACGATGGGCATTCCCATTCTCCAGGCTTTTTAGGCCGTGACTCTCGGCATCGCAAGCATGTGCTGTTGTTTGCGAAATTCATGAACGCACACCTGCACATGAAAAGCCAAGTGACAAAAATGTCTCGCTTCACATAATAATACAATTTCAGAAGTTTAGTCCACTAAGTCGGACAAACTGAGTGGTTTGCAAAGTTACAAAAGTCATAAACTCGATGGTCGTTAAATGTGAGTGCACTTGAGATGTTTGCGAAATAATTTTCGTTACATTCCATATGAACAAATTCTGACATGAATTTTCAAAATCAATTGGAGTTCCTCAAATCGGCGCCCTTCACAAAAGAAGCTAAAAGGAGATGCATCTATGCTTTGGCATACTATGATTTTACGGAAGAACACTTGGGAAACTAGTGGCAATTATGCTTTGCCAAAACATCCAACTCCAGTTGTAATTTTTAATTACTAACTCTAACACTTTTCTTAATTAATTACCTGAAAAGCTGGTTCTACTGAATATATTGCGATAATGAATGGACCTAGTCAATTTTGGATTGTATAGGAGAACATGCTGGTTTTAAGGATAAAAGCAACCCGCAACTTACTTTGAGCATGTCCAATCTCCTTTCTTTATTTCTACATCATCAACACTGACCCTTTTTGGGCCCTCTTCCTTGCACTTCAGGCACTTTATGTTTCTAGAAAAATTCACGAACGTACATCTGCAGCACAAAAGAGAATCCATTTGGTGGATCAACAAAAAAGAACAAGCAAGTTTATTAATGACACCTTTCAATGCAGTTGTATTACTACAGAAAAGTAATATGGCGCTTTCGATACTTAGAAGAGACCCATCTAATAAATACAGAAACTAAGAAACAATATCAGGCAAGATTTCAAGTTCCAAGAAAAAAATCAAGAGAGACTGTAAGAGTTGATGTGTGTCTGCGCACTCGCACACCGACATGCGTACATGTCTGTATCCGAGATATCAAAAAAGAGCCATCGGTAACCATATGAAAAGAACATAAAGTTACCAACCATTTCATTATAAAAATAATATTAAAGGGTAAAACTGTATTATACCTTTGACTTGCACATGTTTTCTGTAATTCATCTACTATTGAAAATAAACACAATGTATCGATAAATAATTGCAGTGATGTATGTTCCCATCGCCAACTTCACAATGACATAGCAAAAAAGAACTAATAATCCACTAGGCTTTTGCTTTTAACTTAGAAATAGATGTTGCTCATGTAATTCCCATTTTTCTTTCAGCGAGATCAAGTAGGTGGTTGTCATGGGCCATGGATCTGCCTGAGGGTTGGAAAAGAGATGGGGGAGATGAATTTGGTGGTTGGAAAAAGAGAGAGGAAGGAAGAGAAAATAAAAAGAAATGATGTCTTATCAGTTGTATAACCTTTACTCCAGGGTGTGATGGGGTAATCTTTACCCCCACTTTTTTAGCCCTTTGTTACAGGACCAAATTTTACAAGCATAACAAAAAGGGAACCAAACATAGTAAATAAAGGG
Source organism: Viola pubescens var. scabriuscula (assembly GCA_002752925.1). Classification (NCBI taxonomy): domain Eukaryota; kingdom Viridiplantae; phylum Streptophyta; class Magnoliopsida; order Malpighiales; family Violaceae; genus Viola; species Viola pubescens. Next base: position 3,066 of record NBIL01144068.1, read on the forward strand.
TAAAAGTTACAGCACTAACATTTGACCTCGATTACATATACCAAACGAGGCCTAAAGCTAAGCAGAAAATTAACACGCACTAATAAGAGAAATATACTTCAGCCAAGTTACGTAGGTTAAATAGAATCATTGGCAACTTACTTTGAACATATCCAATCTCCCTTCTTCATTTCAATTTTACCAACATCCAGAGTCTTTTGGGGTTCTCCATTACATTTTTGGCACCGAACATTTCTGGAAAAGTTCATAAAGCTGCATCTGCAACAAGAATTCAAGGAGTGAAAAAAACAAGAAAAAGAAAAAGTAAAGTATGCACATATCAAAAGAAAGGCGTCTACAAGATCAATGACAGGAAAGAAAATTTCTAGCTATAGAATGCCATGCAGCTTCCATCTCCACTGCCCTAATATTGATGAACTTGATGCATAACCGTTATAGACCAATAACTATTATGGGCCATGATATCTGGAACAACCGAATAAAACATCATTTGTTTTTCCTTTCCATTGTGGAATCCTTGTATTATGATGAATAATTAAGTCATGTGACTAACATGTGACTTTCCCATAATATTAAACAACAAGGACTGGGAAAGATTCTTGTTAATATAAGAATTAGGATATGTATGGACTAGTTTAAATGGGAGCTAGGGTTAACTTTCAAGGGAGTTGTTGTCATTACCACGAAGCATAAAATTCTTTTTAGTTATACCAACTCAGCCAATCATTTTTTATCCATATCAAGAGTAGCCTACATTGTTGTCCTACATTGTGTTGTTAGGTGGAGGTCGTAGACAAGGAAATCAAGGCCTGCAAACAAAACTGGCTGAGATTCGAGCAAATGATTGGATATGCATGGAAGACTATTTAACTCTTCTTAGGAACCAGTGAAACCAGAACTAAGATTTTGCAAGGTCATGATACAGCAGATAGATAAAAGAGAGGCTAGAGTATGGAATTGACCATAGAGAATATGGAAACTCACCTGTGAGGTACAAGGTGCATTCAGGTTGATTTATACATGCGGCGTGAGAATATAAGTTGTTGACATGCATCAAAATTTACATGTAGAAAACTATTCAGATTGGGAACCTAATTTGCATACTTGGTCGAACTGAACACCAATTATGAGACCAGGAAGGTGTAGTTTGTGAAGGTTAACTTGAAGGACACTGCATTACAACAGCGAGAAAGAAACTTGAAAGAAACATTCACAACAAGGTAAGACTAAATTGACACTCAGGAACAGATGAAAGAAAGTTGTGCAAGCAATATTTACAAACTGATTTTGCTATGGAGTTTTATGAGAAGTTCCATATAACTTTTTTTTGAAAAGAGGAAAAAAAAACAAAGAAACTGCATAATATGCTGATAAATTTGACTATCTTTCTATTCAGGTTGGGTTCAATGAAATCAATGAACAACGACTTCTTGCCATCTTTTGTGTCTAAATCAACCTGTAAGAGAGGGGATGGCAGTGGTTCATATGTTCGATCTTAAAGATGCAGGGGAATATAAGTTGAGGCAGAAAGCAAGAAAGATGATATGCTGCAACAAAGCCTTGCTTAAGAATAACCAATGGGAATAGGCAATGAGTGGTCGAGGCTGTTCAGTGTGAATTGAACACGCAGTGTTTAAAACAAACCTTGATGTTCTTGCAACTAGCTGGTCTAATGGGAGAATATACTGACATTGAGAGGAACTGCTAAGAGGGTACAATTAGTTTGCCCACCAGTTTATTAAACAGCTAGATGTTAGAAGCAAGGGAAACATCAGAACAACAGAATTGACAAACTCCAAAGGATTACATTATGATGACCCTTTAGACTAACAAGAGTTATGCAAACTACTGACACTGTATAAATTATAGCTACTACTCAGAAAGATAAAAAATAGGTGCTTTAATCGCAATGTGGGGAAGGTCCATCAAGACCTATGACAGGAATTTAGAATTGTTATGTACTTGAAGCACCAAAGAGTTAAAAGACTAGCAAGTCCTATTTGCCATCCATAAGACCGAGGCACGAATGCTTCAACTGAACAAGGCATTTCAGCTAACCAAGATGTTGCGATCCATGAACTCTTGAAAAAAAAAAAAAAAAATTTAGGACCAGTTTCCTATTTAACCCAAGAATGCTAATGTTCTCAGGAATTCTGGGTTCAAGCCATATCATGTGAAGATTTAAGAATATCAAACGCTATGGAATGAGATCTCTTTGCACGAGGACTGTGTTAAGGGTTAGAGTAGTGTGAATAGGGTACTATATTATTTCTCAAAGGAGTTGATTTTATTTTGTTGTTATTATCACCCTTCATAATCTTACAGGCTAATGACAAAAATCAAACTGATCAGCTATAATTCATGCATATCATTGATTTTTAAAATCACCATCGCTTAAGTGAAGCTCCAAACACCTAATTAATATCACTAAAGGGGGAAATAGGTCAAAGCAAAAAGATAACTGGGAAGTGGGAACTAACTTTGAACACATCCAGTCTCCTTCCCTCATTTGAATTTGACCAGTGCCAACTTTTTTCGGGCCTTCTTCTTTACACTGTAGGCAGAGTGCATTTCTAGAGAAATTCAAGAAGTTACATCTGCAACAAAAATTCAAGGATTCAGTAAAATGTCAATTATTCATATCAGTGCAGCACGAGCTACAGTGTTTGCACACACTTAATGACAAAATGAATGTGGCATGATAAGTTATTTATGTAACTGTGGCACACTCTATAGTTAACAGAATGACAAAAGAACTATGGTACTGAGACATTGCCGTACAGCTATTGCATCTATATAAAGGAAGAGAAACATAGAAGACTCATTGCAGGGTTGGAGCCACCCACACCCAGTCCTAAACAAAAGAATGTGTCATGGAAAGAATGCATGCTACAGGAACAGGGCTACCCATAGCACCCATCACTTATCCACAACCACCACCCACCAAAATATATCCAAGACTTCATTTTCCCGCTTTGTCTTTAAATGCCTTTTGATGCAAAAGAAAGTATGGCCATTCCAAGAATTCAACAACAAAAACTCATCTGTTTTCTATTTAACAAATCTTGCTAATTTAGCTTATCGTCAATTCGTTCCATAGGACCTTTAGCATTGATCCAATTCTGCCACTAGTTGGATAGATACCACTAGAAGTGGGGATACTTGACCATCCCAGTTAAGAACATACAAAGTCGTAGAGTCTATCCAGATTACTTATCTTTTACATTTAACCTCGTGCAAAATGAAGATCTTCACCCTCTAGCTCTTTAGAATTTTGGCTTGACTTCTAACATTCGCAGATATGCATCAGTCACAACAAACATACTGAATTGATAAATCATTTCCTTATTTGAATGCCTCATAACTCTCAGTTAGAGTCTACACTAAGGAGTAATAACAAACAGGTGGCTTGCGACTACACTGAATACAGTGCACAAAGAAACCTCAACAAATGCCAGAAGGCAAAATGCTTCAGAAGGTAAAACAGAGAATCTCAAAATCGATACAAATTACCAAAAAAAATGTGTTTGTGTGTGTGTGTGTGTGTGTGTTTGTGTGTGTGTTTGTGTGTCTATATATGTGTATGTACCCTAATATGGTCAAAATTAGAAGGACCACATCCTAGGTGTCTACCTTAATTAGGTAAATGGGCTTTTGTTTTTCTAGATCAGAGGTAAAAATGGATTGATGATGTAAATTCTCTGTGCACACTAAGAGGCACAGAATGCACTATAGCACTAGAACCAAAAAGATAAAAGTATTTATGTGAAAGCCACATCTGCTGTGTGCATAGCAACAACTAACGTGAGAAAAATGGATTGGTTATAGATAAATAATGGAATGCCGAAAAGCTATGAGAATTCTTGCCATTAAGGGTTACACTTTCCACTTCTCTCTACTAAATCAAATGGTAAAGAGTGGAATAAAGGCAATCCAGACATCAATCTTAAAGTAATGAAAGATTATATTTTTCCTTCTTGAAAGTTAATAAAGAACCAATCACATGTTATTATTCTATATGATTTTAACTGCAAAACATCGGGAAAGTTTCTTTGGTTTCTTCAGATGCATCTTTATTTGTCTCCTTCCACAAATTAAGGAAAAAGACTCTACTAAAAGCATTAAAAAATAAGAAGTGCCCATAAACTTCAACAGAATATTTACGAAGTATTTAGTTCAAGTAGATTGGCGTAACTTACGTGGGGCAAATCCAATCTCCTCTTTTCATTTCAACATCACGAGATGGTCTACCACTGATATTCACATCATGCAGGTCCTTCTTTTGTTTTACTTCAGTGAAGTGCTTTGGCAGAGCCGGATCAGGATCTGTCTCACTCAATACAATCAACTCAGATAGGAGCTTCCTTGCAGATGCTTCCACAAGCTCTCTCTCAGAAGATTTCATTCCGCCTGAAATAACAAGTGGATCTAGAGCATGGACCAATAAAATCCTCACTATGTCCACCGTACGAGCATCTGTTTCTTGATCCTTTAGTATCACATAAGCTCTATCACAGGATCCCCTCATATTGCAAGCACTGCAAACCTACAAGTGAATGCTTGGTCAGACAATGCACGTAAGAACAAGCACTGGAAAGAAGAAATGATCATCTTTTTTTTTCCACCACTAGTAATGCCGAAGTACCAAACCCATCCTGAAGTTTAGGAAACAGAAATGATTTCCCAAACTTCAATCATGGAAGGTAATCCAAAGAATAACAATAAAGAAACTGAAGCATGAAACCGATATGAATATTTATAAATACATATACCCACACATATAATGGAAAGGACAGCAACATACATTCCCTTCATCCAATAGTGCATACATTCTCAGCCTCTTTGCCGAATTAACAGTCTTTCGGAAAAGATTAGGACATCCTCCCTTCACAACAGTTTCGATATCAGACATGGACAACGATCTGCAACAAGAAACACGTTTCTGTTTTCAACAAAAAAAGGTGCTATACTAAAGATGCAATGTATGCATGACTTGAAAGAGCTGAAATTATTTCAAAGTCCACTAGATTCAATCCTGATTCTTTTTTTTTTTCTCTCTTGTATAAAGGAAAGAAGAATGTAAGTGATAGGAGGTACTTACTTGAAAACATCGTATCTATCACGAGCAAAGAGGAGACAAGGATCCTTCAAGCGATTCATCTCCATGTAAATACTCTGAGAGCTAGTAGCATTGGTGGCTTCATTGGTAATCATGGTTTCATCTTTTGAGGAAGAAGGAGCTTCCCTGATGTAACCTTTGGTCTTTAATCGGTCAACGAAAATGACCCACTCGGGCCAAGGGTGTGGCTGAAGGGAGCCCAAGGCCTCTGGGTTGTCAGAAACTGTATCGGCTGCTGCAGTGGTATAAGTAAGGCAGTTCAACCGGAGGGAAACGGAAGGAAAGGAGGGAAAAGAGGGTGGTGCGGGAAGAGGAAGGAAGGGTTTGTAGGAATTGGGCGTGCGGAAGAGGGAACTGCCCAAGACAAAGAATCTTGTTGCTGACATTTTCTTCTTTCTCCTTTCTCCTTTCTCCTTTCTCCTTTCTGGAAAGAGTTGGTGAGACTAGCTCTTACTTGAGCATTGGCTATGGTCGGGACTCGGGAATACTGAGGGGTGGGGGGTTTGCAGGGTTTAATACTTGTGAAAGGGAGAAGATGTAGGTAGGGGTGGGGGGTTTGCAGGGTTTAATGCTTGTGATTGACACACGACCGAATATTTAATTATTTAGGAAATGTAAAAATCACGTCGCAATTTAAAATTTGTTTAATTTTAACCTTAGCTGTTAATTTAAAGAAATCGCACCCTAATTTTAAAGTTTAATTAAAATTAATTTAGCTCTAAATCCTAATTTTAAAATTTAATTAAAGTTGATTTACCTCTAAACCTTAACTTTGCCGACAAAATAAAAAATAAAAAATGATGTGAAAAATCTTCTACACTCATATGACATTGCGTTACCTAAAATTTATAAAAAAAATAAAAAATTTGAGGATAACGTGGGTAATGAGGTTTGAACTCATAACATCGAGGAAGACAATCATAAATTACAGATATGATGAAGCATAAATATTTTATATAATATATATATAAGTTTTATCTGGTTTATTCAGTTTTTTATTTTTGAATATAAAAAATCGGACCAAATTGTGTGTTTCCTATTTAGTCACAATTCGTCCCGTATGGTTTTTCAAAAAAATAAAAACGGGACTAAATTAGACCGACTTGGCGATTTCGGACCGAATTGAACTAAACCGACAGTTTCAGTCCGGTCTGATTTTTGTACACTCCAATCATTATCTCAAATTTGCACAGAAATCCTAAGTTCTCATCTTCTTCAATCAGTTAATTAAAGTTCAAGCATGCAACATCCATAGCGATCGATTACAAAGAAACCCTAAGTTCCCCATACTTCCTTCTCCACAATTACTTGTGAAAGTACTTGTAGAACACGTTTACTGTTGTTCATAGGATACTTCAGGTGCAGTTGGAAGTGTTTGTAGAACATGTTTACTTGAAAGGAAAGATAGAGGTAAACTTATCCTCTCCTGAAATAACAAACTTATCTTCTCCTGGGGCACTCTATGGCCTTCTAGCTCTTAGTGCAAGTCGGCGTCTTTCAGCCGGTTTCCTTAGTAGGTTGAACAACTTGAGTAATGAGAGGTCTAACATGGCTTGATGAGAGAAACCATGACGCTAACCATTAACCTTTCGTTTGGAGAATAATGCGTCTCATGGTTGGGCGAACAAGTTGATAAAGCAGACCATATCGTCACCCATGAGACATTCATTTTTGAAAGAATGAAGGTTGTATAGTCAGAAATGAAAGACTAATTTAGAAGAAGCTTTTAACGGTGATCGATTCCAAAATATTCGATCACAATACGACAAAAAGTGAAAATAAGGTGTTGCTGGCGGCTTTATTTTCTTTGAGCAATAACGCGGTTAACAACTAGTGATCTTTAATTTTGGTCAAAATTACAGTTATAGTCATAACGATCTTCTCGATAAAATCAATATTTACACTCTCATCATGAACATTGCGGAGAAAACCTACTAGTATTGACATAGTTATCAAAGTCGCGATGTTAGCTCATGAAATCGTGCGACTTTACGATTTCAACGGCGAAAAATAAGTCAACTCGTAGTATAAATCGAAATATTGTAGACTCATGGTGAACTCTAGTTTTAAGGCTTAATAATTACTAATTAGGTTGAGCTACTCACAAATAATGTGAACTCTTTTTTAGCATATTTCTTTAAACGTCCCAACAATTTCTAAACTATGTGTACTATTTAAAAATATATATATTGTAGTAAGTTTTAATGATTATCATTAATCAAACTATTTACTACTAATTAGTAAATACTCCCTTCACTCCTAATTAAAAGTCGGATTTGGGGTTTGCACATAAATTAAGAAAATGATCGTGCACAATTTTTAAGAGTATTTTTAATATTAAACAATCATCTCTCTCCTCCATATTAAATGATTTTAGTTGATTATGTTATAATTTGACTAATAAACATTAAAAAAAATCCTTAAAAAAAACAATTTACGAATCAAATATAATTAGGGAAACTTTTTAACCTCAAATCATTTTTAATTAGGTATGGAGGGAGTATGAGTAAAAGCACCTACAATTAGTAAAGTTATCATATTGAGTAGAAAATATGAGTAAATGCACCTATAATTAGTAAAGTTATCATAATATGTAAACTCTTTATGTTTCCGATTTCACCCACTCATTTCGATTTTACTTAAACTCTCGATTTTAATAACCTTGATGTTGACTGTGGTTGAGTTATTAGACTATTTTTAGACACTTAAGTCAAGAGTCAAGTGCTACTAGAAAAACATAGAGTTTTTTAAATTATTAAATTATAAACAGGTAGACAAGAACCCATCGGGTTTGCTCCGTCTGTCCGTGTATGAAGCGAGACGGATCTAACGCGGCCCGTTTATTAAATGAGACTAAAACTAATAAACATCATGTCTAAAACTGGGCGGACGGGATGGATATACAGACGATGCTCATTTTGCCACCCGTAGAAGAAACACTACACAAATTGCTAGCAATTTCAATTTTTCTCCCCTTTGTTTTTAATTTTTTTCCTTCTGGGAAAAATATTATAGGGTCTAATGTATAGTGAGTTATACGTTTTCATCCTTGAGTTTTTTCCCTCTAATTTTAATCCTCGACATTTATGGACTAAATGTTTTAGCGTTTATCATATGGCAAAACCATTCATTCTAACTCCTAATTCAATAATACCTTTAATGATATGTATCTTTATTGTAATTTTTACAAACCTAAGTTAAATAAATTTGAGAAAAAGGACAAGAACATATATACAGTTAAACCTCGATAAATGAATGTCCGATAAACGAATAACCTCGCCAAATGAATAATTTTCTTTGGTCCCGACTTGGGCAAATGGGCTAAATGAATAACCTCGCTAAATGCATTAACGAATAATTTTTTTTGAATCCTTAAA
>NBIL01144085.1:0-10346 GCA_002752925.1 Viola pubescens var. scabriuscula
TTCATCTTTCATCATACCTACTCACACACTACATATGGCATCCAATGTGGCATCCAATGTTAGAATTATTCATAACACATGGAACTTACTTGAGCATCTTCCCATTGCAATGAACTTGAATACAAAATAACACTTGTTTTTTTTTTAGCGATATTAATTAATTAATTAATTTTTCTGGGTAAATAATGATAACAAGAAAAGAAATTCGCCCAAAAATTATTGGGCTCGATATTCACGGGCCTTGCCGCCTTTTAATAATGTGGAAAGTCATAAATGTCCTTTATTTTTGTCAGCAAAATATCGGAGCGCTGCTAACCTGTAAAACCTGGTGGGAAAAATTGTATCTTCTCCTCTTCCACTTTCTACTCTCCGTTGGGGGCTTATTTTTTTACAGTCCCGCCGTGTCAGCCGTGTCCGGCGACTCAAAACCTTGATCACATTTGTCAAATTGGTGTTACCGCTGTCAACTCGAGCACGGAAAATGGAATTGGAGGAGGAGGAGAAGGAATTGAGGGAAACAACGTTTGCGCATTTGGGGTTATGTGAGGAGTTAGTGGAAGGGTGTGAAAATCTGGGATGGAAAACCCCAACAAAGATACAAGAAGAAGCTATTCCTCTTGCCCTTCAAGGCAGAGACTTGATTGGTGTTGCTCTTACTGGAGCTTTTGTTCTTCTGACATTGCAAGCATTCCTTTTAGCTTCAGAGAAATCATCACAGCAGGCATTCTTTGCGTGCGTGCTTTCTCCGACAAGGTAGAGAATAGTTCGTATAATGGTCGAATGTGGAATTGGTTATGTCATAGTTTTATGTTTTTGTTGGGTTATTTACATTGTTTTCTCCTGGGGCGTTGTAGGGAGCTAGCGATTCAGACAGCTGCACAGTTTGAAGCTTTAGGGTCTGAGATTCATGTGAAATGTGCTGTGGTAATGATGCTTGTACTTTACCACGTTGCAGTTGAAGTTTCATTAGTCTTTTGTTCAATGTTTTTGATGAAGAATTTATTAACTGATTTGTTTATGATTCCCTGTAGCTCGTTGGAGGGGTGTGTATAAAACAACAATCTGCTGCCCTTTTGAGGCGACCACACATTGTTGTAAGTGTTCATCTAAATACCTCCATAACAAATAGGAATAACGTTAATCTTTTGCTTGGTTTGGCTATTTAGCGTCTCCTGCATCTTTCAACCATAACATGAGCATAATTTATCTCATCATAGTTCTAGATGTTTTGATTGTAGTTAATTAAAATACAGTTTTGATTCATCTGTCTTCTATGCAGGTTGCAACACCTGGACGCCTTCTTGATCATTTATCAATACAAAAGGCTTTTCTCTTAGCAAGCTGAAGTACTTGGTATGGTCTCTGTCTTGTACTATAAGATGGAGGATCTACAATTCTACATGATTTGGTTTTTGTTTGCACCGTGATTGCTGTGAAAAATGTTCTGGCCATGTGTTAATAGCAGCATGGATTTGAAAAATTGTCTCGTCGCTTAAACAGATATTGGATGAGGCAGACAGATTGCTAAACCAAGAATTTGAGGAATCACTGAATAAAATTTTGGATATCATTCCACGTGATCGAAAGACTTATTTATTTTCTGCAACCATGACAAAAAAGGTATAAGCATGCTCAACATCAATTGCCTACTCTTTGTACATGGTTACTTGCTAATGACAGAACACTAAAACCTGATTCTTGACCCTTTTTGCTTGGTTTTGCAGGTGAAGAAGCTTCAAAGGGTTTGTTTAAGAAATCCTGTAAAGGTAATGCAAATCTTGACAATCTTCCACGGTTCGAAATGCTTTTGATTTAGTGATATATATATTCCCTTATCATAGCTAATCTCTATACTTATTTTCCAAATTCGGTTTCTTTGTTTTATCAGATAGATGCTGCACCTAAATATTCCATCGTAGAGACACTAAAGCAGCAATTTCTGTTTGTTCCTTCGATTCGCAAGGTTCCTTCTTTTTCCGTTGTTGCATCCTGTAAAAAAATTATACAATAGACTTTGGTGTAATATGCAAGTATATGATTGGCCATTGTGTTCATTGTTGTATGCCCTAAGAACTTCGTCTGATTTTTCACCTGTTATGCTCGCAGGATTGCTATCTGGTACATATTCTGGTTCTGATGTCAGGAGCTACTTCCATGATTTTTACTCGGACATGTAAGGATACTAGCACTCTAGCTTCATTTCTTCGCACTCTCGGTCTAAGGGCCATCCCTATAAACGGCCACATGACTCAGGTATGACTGATTTAACTAAAGTGTCTGGTTATTTTGGTGCAGAAAGTTCACGGACTTTCTTTTCTCCCTTCCTTCTGTCGTATTGTTGTTTCATACTATTATATCTTTATGCAACCTTATTTGAATGCTTTCACAGTCAAAGAGACTTGGAGCCTTGAATAAGTTCAAATCTGAAGAGTGCAACATTCTTGTCTGCACTGATGTTGCAAGCAGAGGACTTGGCATTCCATTTGTTGATTTGGTTATTAACTATAATATCCCTGCAAATCCTAAGGTCAGCCAGTTGTTTTCGTACTTATTAATGTTATCTTCAATAGGAGGGGAGTATTTTGCTCATTTTGATTTATCTCTGGCTGAAGGATTATATTCATCGTGTTGGAAGAACTGCTCGTGCCGGAAGGTCTGGGTTGGCAATCTCACTAGTAGATCAGTATACTATAGGAGGTGAGGCGTGCTATTTTGTTTCTGTTCGGCACTCTGTGTCCCTATTGAATTGGTCCCTAGACTAAACCTGATTACCACATTGCAGGTAAAGACTACAAGATTCCTGAATTTTGTGCTGAGAAAGAGGAAGTTCTGCAATTGATGGAGCGCGTTACTGAAGCGAAAAGAATCTCAGAAAATTTCATGATCAATGCTAATTTATCTATCCTACATTAGACAATCAACTCTTGTCGCTGTTATTTATCTTTTCTAATTTGTAGTTGAACAAGGAATCTGGAACTCTAAGAGGAAGGGCAGAGGAGGTGACGAGGAAGAAGACGTCGGGAAGTATTTAGGAATCAGGAACAAGTTCAAGAAGAGGATGAAATGAGAAGGACTAGTGACAGTGACAACGTTGTAGTGCTGTTTCAGTTTGTGAGATTTAGCAATTTATAAATATTAATTAAACCAAAACTTGTCCTCATGGCTTCTGATCAATAGTTAATGTAATGATTTCTTCAAAAAAATCAAAAGTTGGCACTACAATTTAAAAAAATAAAGAAAATGATATTTTCTGACACGATAGGCAGTTAGACAGTTGTGTTAAAATTTACGAGGGAGAGCTTTATCATTATTCAGGATCATGTCTATCTCGAATTCAGAATAATTGGCACCTAATGTAATGATCGGATTACCGGATGATCTTGAAAAAAAAAAAAACAATAAATATTAAATAAACTTTTATCTCATCAATTTACATAATAAATTGAAAGCAACAGGAAGGAAACGAACAGAATTAAGATGGGCTTGAGTTTCGAAACAAAATGGGCCGTAACAAGTCACAAATCTCAAAGTTGGGCCAGTAGATTTTCGGCATCTAAACAGCCTTCTGATGTCAACAATATCAGCGGCCGATATCGGGTTCAATTCGAGAGTACATCACAGTAACTTGGGTCAGCATCACACACAATCCCTCAAGGAAATTAGACTGCTCTCGACACAAAGCCCTCTTCTTCCTTAAACCCTCTACTCTAAACAACAGCAAAAATATTGGTCTGTACTGCTAGGCACAGAGATATGCAGAGATTGAAAGGAATAATAAAGCTAAAGCAGTCATTAGACACAAGAATTGGGTGTTTCTCTCATCAGAGACACTTCTCTGCTCTGCCAAGCTATGCTCGAAATGATGATCTCGAAGACCAGGTCCGTCTCCATCCTCTCCTTCTCATTCTCTTTCTTCATGTTATTTGCAGACCCAATTCAAAAAATCACTTCTTCCTTCGCTTGAAATTTTCGTATTTGTATAAGCTTTGTGTTTGGCATTTGCACTTTTTTGATGTGTCCTTCATGTTGTAATTTCAGGTATTGGTTGAAGGGAGGGCAAAATCGAGAGCATCAGTTCTCAACAGACCTGATTCTCTCAATGCTCTCACTATTCCTATGGTATGTTTTGTTTTTCTTGTTAGTGTTTTTTTTCTTCAATTTGACGCATTTAGGATATCTTCTATGAAGTGAAGTTCTTTGAATTGGTAGGTGGCTCGGCTGAAGAGGCTGTACGAGTCATGGGAAGAGAACCCAGATATTGCATTTGTCTTCATGAAGGTATAACTTTAACATCTCTCCAGCTAGTGGCTTCTTGTTGTATAGTTTTCTTCTTATATCATTAGCAATATGCTTGGTGTCTAACCTGTTTCCTTCAACTGTTCTGAAGGGTAGTGGCAGGGCTTTCTGTTCGGGTGCTGATGTGGTTTCCCTCAGCGAGTTACTCAATGATGGTGAGTCTTGTATCCAGCTTTAATAATGTTTATTTGAAATAAAAAAGTTCCCTTTAGACTCGTTAGTTCGTTCTGGCAAAACCCAAAATGAAAGTTTAATGTTTGTCTGAAGCAAAATCCTTTCCAACAATGTGTATTTGAGGCTTTGAGCAGTTGAGTATTATAGTTTACAATTATAGTGAAATAAGATCACAAATCAGGCCAAACAGTTGAAGAAGAGCATATTGTCTCAAGACTGTTTGTTATCCCTGACTTTTAGATTAACTGTTTTGTTTCATCAGTTTCATACTCCGCATTGTTTGTGCATAATTGGCAATGGCATGAGTTGTAATTGCATTGACTGTTTAGACATATTCTTTACAACCTTTGATCTGGTTAATGTTATTAGTGGCATTGCTCTCATTTTATTTGGGACTATTTTGATTCTGTGCAGGGAGAATTGAAGAATGCAAATCATTTTTTGAGACATTATATAAGTTTGTCTACCTACAAGCAACATACTTGAAGCCACATGTGAGAAAGATGAAGCTTACAATATGCTCTATTGTCCACTTAGACTTTAAATGTTTAGCTATGCCATCTAAACATTGTGGTTTCAACTATTATTTTTTATACGAAACTATAGATTGCAGTTTTCTTAAGTTTGTACCTGGTTTCTTTATTTGAGCTATGTTTCATGTAGCAAATATCATTAATTTTGAATGCTGCTGCGGTTATCATGTAACTTACATTTCTTGCAGGTAGCTCTAATGGATGGCATCACCATGGGATGTGGTGCTGGATTTTCAGTTACGGGAATGTTTCGTGTGGTGACTCAGAGGACTGTATGTAACTTGTTCTACACCCAAATAGTCGCTGTTTTAGCTTAAATGAACGTGTTTTCTTTTCTAGTCCTCAATGTGATCCCAATTTGTATCAGAAGTTTGAATGTTTTTTTTAAGAACACTATCAGAAACTTCAGTTGAATTGCTCACTCTTGGACGTTTAGATGTACTTCTTAATCATGCCAGAAATATGAAGTATGCTTTATGATATTTGATATTAGATATGTGGCATGCAGATGGGTTCTTATCTATGGGTAAATATTTGCAGATTTTTTCTCATCCAGAGGCTCAAATTGGTTTCCATCCTGATGCAGGGGCTTCATTTTATCTTTCTCGTCTGCCTGGCTACTTAGGTATCATCCATATTCTAGTTTTTGGAGAGTGTATTTTTCATAATTCAGTTCAATGTTTTAGTGTTTTTCCGGATATTTTCCTTGTAAAGCTGAGAATCAATTTTCTAAATGTTGTTATTTTCCTCAGGGGAATACCTAGCCCTAACAGGGGCTAAGCTTAATGGTGTAGAAATGATTGCCTGTGGCCTTGCAACCCACTATTCATTAAAAGAGGTTTGTTTTCCCAACTATACTGCTATGTTTTGGTATTTTGTACTCTTCATTCTTAGCCAACACTGATGAATTTCCTGGACAGCGACTTGCTTTGATTGATGAACGCCTTGGTAAATTGATCACGGATAATCCTACCATCATAGAGTCATCTCTTGCACAATATGGTGACCTTGTCTATCCAGATAAGACAAGTATTCTTAACAAGTAATTTCTTTTGTCAAGCATATAAGCTCGCATTTCTTTTATCTTTTGCTGCTTCTTCATACTTGCTTCTCTGTTTCAGGCTTGAGATAGTCGATAAATGTTTTGGTCAAGATACAGTGGAGGAAATAATAGAAGCACTGGTAAGATCCATTTACTGTGTATACATTCTGTCTTTCGCGTGTGCATAAATTAAACATTGATTCCTCAGGAAAATGAGGTAGCAAGTTCTTACAATGAATGGGCTAAAGAAGCGCTAAGACAGATGGGAGAAGCGTCCCCACTGAGCTTAAAAGTTACACTGCGATCTGTAAGTTGATACCTGCTTTACACATGTGCTGGCCTTTGTTGATTACTGTTGTGTTGAACTCAGTTCATGTGGCGTTTCAGATCCGAGAAGGTAGATTTCAATCTCTCGATCAATGTCTTCTTCGAGAGTATCGGATGTCCCTTGTTGGGATCTCCAAGAAGGTCTCTAATGACTTTAGCGAGGTATGATTTTCTCACTTCTCCCTTTATCAAGAACATTGAGAACATCACTTCTCATGTTCTGCATCTGTTTATGTAGGGTATTCGCGCACGGTTAGTGGATAAAGATTTTGCTCCAAAGGTACTTCCATCTACTTTTCCACTTCCAAGTCATTTAACAAACCTTTATCGTCTAAACCTGTAATTTACTTCCGATTGCAGTGGGACCCACCGAGTCTCGGAGAAGTGGGTAAAGACATGGTGGACTCCTATTTTGCCCCACTTGGTGAAGTTGAACCCGAGTTGCAGCTTCCGACGGCATCTCGAGAACCATACATCTAAGACAAGGATTCCTATTTGCTTGAAAAGGTTGTCTCATAAGTTAATGGTTGCATTAGTTTCTTTTTCTCTAGTTTGCTGTAGCATTCACCCATTTCTACATTGGGATTTATTCTAAACATATTTATGCTGTAACAGCTTACTAATGTTGCCATTATTTTTGAAGATGGCTTTTATATTTGTAATCAGGTGGTACAATTTTGCAGGTCTCCACAATAAAACTTCTGTTTCCTTGAATTTTACTATATCATTTCTTGCATCCAAGTTCTTTGGGGAAACTAGGTGGACTGCCCTACCTCTTTAGTCAATGGTTCAACCCTATTGATTGTTGGGTCAACAAAATATATTTATTCATAATTAAAGAAAAAAAACAAAAAAGTTTCTGAGTTGAACTAGTTTAACCAGTTGGGGTGAATCGATTTTTTCTGGTTTGCGTATATTTTTTACAAGAATGTTGAATCGAAATGGTTTAATACACGAGTGATCGAATAGGAAATTGAATTCACTTCCATTTTTGTTTTGAAAGTCTTGGATTAAGATTTTAACTTTTGAGTTTTGACCCATCATGTGTCAGAACTTAGAATCTACTATTTGAGACTTCATTTTTTACAGATCAATTTGGATCCAAAAGTAAAAATGTAACAAAACAAGGATGGAATCATGGCTTTTGTTTTTGCACAAGGAGTGAGCGACGTGTCGTTGGAAGTTGTGGAGGTCTATTCTAGTACAGCAGACGATCACTCAACAACAGTACAACTGTTTAATGAAAATGGCGACAGGCTTGTCCCACCCAAAACGAAATCCCACCTACTTTCTTCGCCTTCTTTGCCGCCTAAATACAACACGACAACTTCGCACAGAATTCACTCGTCACCGTCGCCGTAATGATGAAGACAACAATGTCAGAAACTCAGGCGACCACCGGCAAGAACATCTGTACCTGTACAAAAGCAAAGGCCAACACCTCCTCACTAATCCACGAGTCCTCGACACCATTGTCCGTAGATCCTCCATTAACCCCACTGACACTGTTCTAGAAATCGGGTCAGGCACCGGCAACCTCACCGTTAAACTTCTCGAAGCTTCCTCAAAGGTTGTCGCGGTTGAGATCGATAAACGAATGGTGGAAGCTCTCCATAAACGCGTGTCTGACATTGGTCATCAAGATAAGCTCAATGTAAGTTGATTTCCCCCAACTGTTTGCTGAAATGCCCGAAAGAAGTTACTTGATGTTTTAATTCTGTTTTGGCTATGAAGAATGACGAAAGATGCGTTTTTGTGAAATGGGTTTTCTTCAGGTTATTCGCGAGGATGCTTTGAAAGCTGACTTTCCGCATTTTGATCTTGTTGTCGCAAACATTCCATACGGGATTTCGTCTCCACTTGTGACTAAATTGGTTTATGGAAGAAAAGATCCCCTTTTTCGAAGCGCGACTTTGCTGCTTCAAAAGGAGTTTGCGCGGCGGTTGTTGGCCAAGCCAGGGGATTCTGAGTTTAATAGGTTGGCTGTGAATGTGAAGTTGGTAGCTGATGTGGAGTTTGTGATGGATGTAAGCAAGAGAGACTTTGTTCCTCCTCCGAAAGTTGATTCTTCAGTAGTTATAATCCGCCCGAAAGCTCAAATCCCCAATGTCAACCTTGATGAATGGCGAGCATTCACCAGGACCTGTTTTGGCAAGAAAAACAAGACATTGGGTGCGATCTTTAAACAGAAGAAGAAGGTGTTAGAGCTATTGAAATTGTCCAAGATAATAACTGTTCCTAGTAAAGAATGTGCTAGTGTCTGTAGCAGTGAGTTTGGTTCTGTTAGTGGTGATGAGGATGATGAAGAGGAGGATAGCGTTGAAGAGAGATACGGTTTAGTTTCTTGCTCGGGATTGGAATTGAGTTCTTTCAAAGAGAAGGTTGTTGAAGTTCTAAAAGATGGTGATTTTGAAGACAAGAGACCCTCAAAGCTCTGTAATGAAGAATTGTTGAATTTACTTTCCTTGTTTAATCAAGCTGGAGTGTATTTCCATGACCATTCAAAACAAAAGAATGCCAATTCACAATAATAATATATGCTTCATATTTTCCTCCTTTCTGCCGTTTTTGTTTGTTTTTCTTTTTCCTCCCCTTTCCTCAATCATCACCGAAACAGAACATGCAGCACTGCAAATACATTACAAATTGTAAAGCGAGGCTGATTTTGACAGAAATCGGGGAACTACTCTGAAGAGAAAGATGACGATAATGAACATAATTGCAAAATTTCATGAAAAAACTCAAATTGGTGAGCCTGCACAATTTCCCGTTGAAAAAACTGGTTCATCGAACGTTTTGCTTTGTATAAACGACTACTATTTCTACTTCCTCAACAATGCCGGACTTCAACTCCTATGCTGAGAAGGATTCTAGCCGACTCTAGTGCCTCCTCACCCCCAAGCTCCAAGATCTTTTCACTCATCATATCTATTTCCATGTCATCTGACGACTTGGATCGAGATGGTTGACTAGGTATCCTTTTGATTTTCTTTCTTGGATTACTATCCATAGCAGTAGACGGGGGAGTAGGAGGACTTTCTGGAACATGGTGCTTCTTGAGGATAGGCATATCATGGTTATGTTTTCCTTGGTAAGTCACAATGATGTTTTCTGCATCAAGAGTGACCCTCTCCACATGCTTACGGACGGGGCATCCTTCGGCAGTGCATCTGTAATAGCTCCTGAAGAAGGTGATCATAACAAGATTTAGAAGCCAAAGAAAAATGAAGCAGAGAAGGAAAATTCAGAAACATTGAACTGTGACCAACTTCGGTTGGTTATATAATGTAGGTCTCAAGAACCACAAGCGAAATGGATTAGTCAACTATACTTACCGGGCACAGCAGGATATGAAGTAAATTTGATCAATCAATGAATGCGCAAATAATCAGAGCGAAACCTACCTCCAGAGAGAATTTCCCTTCATCATCTTCTGACCATACTTGCGCCACCTATAACCATCGCTTGAGATCCCCTCGTCAGAAGCAGCATGCACAACAAATTTAGGCTCTTTAACCCTTCTCAAGAAAGTGACCGAGTCCACACCATCGCATACTCTTGCACTGTTTGACAATCAGTGTTGCACATTAAAAGAAAGAAACGCTAAAATAGGACTGGTATGTAACTTTCAAGAAACCAAAATTCTGCTAGGAACGTGCCTAGGTTCATAAACATTCTCCTCAGCTACGTCAGTATTTCCAACCGCACAGATGCTATGTTGTTGGCTTCCCCACCCAGTTGAATGAAAACTGTAAAAGGGTAGCCATGATTACTGTAATTGGATAACAAGCAATTATTAGAGAACATGATTTTGAAATAACTTACAGTTGCTTGGACTGAGGCTTGCTAGCACTTCGATCCTCAACCCTTATTCTAACATTACCACTGGAGCTGCTTGAACTCTGCTGCGATGATTGCCTGGCTGCTGACAAACAGACAGATTCATCCAAATCATCCGGCTTTTCAACCAAGGG
>NBIL01144090.1:0-37076 GCA_002752925.1 Viola pubescens var. scabriuscula
AATCAATTTAGTTTTCATTGATCAACCTAAAAATTGAAAGCCACTCTAAAGTATCAAACAAACCTATCTACTTGCGAAACTGTGCAAAATTCCCAAAAATCAGACAGTAAATAAGATTCCAGCTAGTCCCCATCTACTACAAATAAGAGTAACTATGGACTTAAAACTATGGCTAAGCTAATCTTAGCTGATACATCACAAACAATTTGATTAATGATAAATCGAAGTTTAGGTTACTCGGAGAAGAATAGATGAAAAAGAAAAATTACCAGTGCTGGTGCGGGAGTCGGCACCGAGGACAACACCCCCGTCGTACGTGAGCCCTATGATCGTTGTGCCCATGGAGTGGGGAGCGTTCAGATCCATTGTTTGCTTTCTCTTTTGGAACACGGAAGAGGTTATAGGTCTGGTTTATTGGTTTAAGCGGTGGCAGGGGTTTTTATTTTGATTCCGTTAACACTGACTTCCCACACAAGTTTTTTTCTTTTCTTTTTTGGATATCTTTTACTTTAGTTTTCATCAACTGGACCACTACGATGATGAAGCCCATTTCTTTTTCTTTTTCTTTTATTCTACAAGTCCTTCAACAACAATAGGCCCAAGCCCAGCACGAAAACTATTAACACTACCCACGCAGGAAATATTGATTGTTTTTGTTAGTGTTAAAACTTAAAAGTATAATAAGGAGTTCAAAACACTGATTAGAAAAGAAGAAGAAAAAAATCTACCGTGGAACATTAGGACAAAGAGAAGTTTGATTCAGCAGTAGGAAAAAAAGGCAAAAAATCCATTTTAATTTCTTCTCATCCTAGTTTTTCTCTTATTTTAATAGATAAAATTGAGATTCGAACCTAATTCTAAATCTATACTGATATTTTTATCATCAACAAAATAACATCTTTCTTATTTATCCCAAATCCTAATTAATAATAAACAAATTTGACTTTTTTTCCACACTCAACTTCAAAATACAGTACATAATAAAATATTTTAGCTTTTACTACCATATTGCTTTGCATTGCAAACTGAGACTGGGCAATGTCAAGGAAAACATTTTTATAAGATTAATTAATTACTGTTACTCCTTACTTTGATGATAGGGGTTTAAATAAAAGGTAATCCTAAGAAAATGACCGGATTGTATAATGATAAAACTAAAATAAATATTTATCTTAAAGTAAATGGGCTTTATCGAGCCAGAGTTAATTTTTTTTTTCATACTCAATAATAAATAAAATTTTCATAAAAAATTACATACGGATGCTTTGGATGAATAATTCATCTTATCCTTCTTTTTACTAATTTTTATTTTCAAGAATTTGAAAAAGAAAATAGATACATTTAATAAAAAATCATTTTTAATAAAAAATAGTTATTTCTTACACTTAATTAATGAATTTGATCACATCAACGATGCTTTTTTTTCAAAACCATTTTGTAATTCGGTCGTCACATTGAATATCGACTGCTTTAGACTCAAGTTAGATTATACAATTATGTACTCAGAGCTCGAAGATGTATATTAAGTGTGGGGATGTAATTACAAGAAATGAAGATTTCACTTTTTTATTTCACTTTTTAAGTACACGTGTGTCCTATAATCTCAATTAAAAAAAAACTAGACATAATGATAGTGAAACTAATAAGTTGTAATTGAATAAAGTTGGTTATATCTTTTAGTTAGCATCCATTATCAATGATCATTATTTTGATTACCTACTTAATTTTATGAATTAATTAAAATGAAAACACAATTTTAGAATTTTTTTTTATGAGTTTTGGGATATCTTTGGATAAAAAGACAACTATTTCAATTTTGTTATTGTTACAAAAGGCAATATTTTCCCAGCTAGTAACAAAAGGCAATATTTTCCCAAGGGATCTTTATTTTTCACATAAAATTCTCGTTAGTCGATTACAAGCCAAACTCTGCCAGTACAGAGGACAATGGTTAAAGAAGTGGGCAATGTATGTCACTTAGCTTAATCTGACTACTTCAAAACCGGTGCTACAAACTAAACAATTCTACGGCAGGGAACGAGAAGGAAGGAAAAAGATTCAAGTGTCATCCGATTAGTTGAGCTCTAATTTAGGTAGTAGCTAGCTTCCTTCAATTACTTGTTTCCTATATTAAGAGTCCATAGCAACAGCTTCTGGAAGTGGACGCAGTTGCAGGGCAGGAATATGGGATTGCATAGCACTGTGGGATGCCACAACCACTTTCTTCACCATAGAAAAGCTGTCTTCCACAATCCCCAATACTTTTCTTACTTCATTTGCTAGCTCTATAACCAAGTCATCCTCGTGACCTGACACCCATTGACAACATTAACAATTCATTCAGCACTCAGAAATACTGGGACGAGGGATAAGATCAGAAGCGAAATTATGATTTAAAATTGATGCACAGTTTATGCAAGGGAAGATATTGTACCAATATCATGCATGGCCTTCTCTAGCAAGAAAAGGTAATCTCTATTGTTCCCACATGGTCCAAAAGCACTAGCAATTTGCCTGAGTGCACAACGGTCAACGGGTAAGTCCAAATAATAGCATCATGCCATTTCGAGTTGAAGATCACATTAAACAATTCAATATACCTAGCCATGTCCTCCAATGGAGCTGGCCCCAGGTAGTACTTGTTCGATACTCTGTCCGGAGTGGATGTGAAACTGCACGTCACATAGAACTTGAGGATATCGCCCACATAACCAACCAGGTTTATAGGTAATTCAGCTGTTTTTTTGCAAATAAATGATAAATGGGAAACTTACACTATAACTCCCGTTATGGCAGGCTTTGAAGGATGCCCTTCCTAGAAGCATACATCGGTTAGAAAAAACGAGTAAAATAAACCAAAAAACGAAACATAAGAATCAAAGAATACAATTACAGATTCAACAGTAAAATAGACTCAAGCTACCATCTCACCTTATAAAAGTCTACAAGGGTCTTCTTATCATACTCACATTCTCTTTTCTCCAAATACTGCAAAGGAAGGAACATAATTTGCCTGAGTGAAGTGTTAATGAGCTCGATGCAAAGCTATTAATCTTTTCTTTAAATCTTAAGGAAGAGGAAGGTATACAAAAATATAGTATCAGGACAAACCTCCATTGCCAATCTTTCCTTTTCAGGGCCTCCTCGAATACAATAGGCAGCTCCCCACTAAAAGAAGGATTGGAAAACAGGAGTCAGAAACAGTAGAACAGCAGAGGAATTAGGGTGCAATATACCAAGAGAAAGTAAATTGCAAGAAAGTTGCTGATAACATACGCAAACGGCGCCTTCAACATTTTCTAAAGTGCAAGTTCTTGCAGGGTGTTCAGGGGTGCCTCTATGATCAATGCAAGCTGCCAGACAGGAAACATTAAGAGGTGTGAGAAGTCAAAGTCATCAATCATAGAAACATGGATGAAACACCATGAAAATAAATCAACTTTATAAATGTTAACGTGAAAGCATACCAAGATCAAAAACACGCCTGTAATCCTTGATGAAGCCAACTATTTTCTCGTCAAATTCAAATCCTGGATTCCAAACCAATGAACCATAACCAAAAACCCAGAACACCATATTGGTATAGTACCTGAGGGGTGAAGTTTGATTAGCAACCTAAATTCTGTTCATATTCCACTCAACTATAAGTTAGATGTGAAAAGGAAAGGCAACTTCAGAGGCCAAATGAGCCCTTCAGTGGATGGGATGGTGAAAAAATTGATGCCTCTCATTGCTGCTCTAACAAACATGAAAATTACAATTTCCTAATAGCAATAAATACAGAACAGGTGTGCACTTGAGACAGGAAATTAACCATTCTTATGGAAATTACAAAAATCGATGTCATTGCCATTGGCATAGTTGAAAATTGCAATTTTTCACAGTGGCGATTAGTAATACAAGAAGAGTGCAAGTTTTCTGATGCAGGGGCTACCATACCACCATTGAATGCATAAATAAGAGTGACGAATCTATACTCAAAGAAGAAACCCTCGATTGGGTAAGATAACGAACTTTTAATCCGACGCGCGGGGAAGAGTTAGAGCCAAAACCCATAGGAAAACATTGCAATGAGATTGGGTGTAAATGTAATCATTGCTCGGGATCTATCCTTAAAATCACAGCCTTTTAAGAATGGGAGTGACAAGGAGGGATTGGTGCACCGGGCACCACCCAAAAAAGGAAAAAGAAGAAGAAGAAGAGGAGATTCACGTTGTTTCACGAGCATAAACAACCAACCCACGAATTTAAGAAAAAAAATAAAGAAGAAAGGAAAAACATAAAATACGAGAAAGGAGAAGGAGGGATAGTGGGAGCTCTTACGGGAACAAGATGTAAGAATGTAATATGGCGATGAAGTGGATTGATACGTCTGAAACGGTGTGTTTCCGGTGCCAAAATTTGCGGGTTGCAGGGTAGGAGGCGCGTAGAGAGAGAGAGAAACTAAACTGGTTAGCGTGAGCGAGCTTGTGAGATTTGGATGACTCCTTTTAATAACAAGTCGTCTCTCTCTTCTCTCTGCGCTTTTCTCTGGTTGCGAATGTGATGGAGAGGAGGTGAGAATTGGGGAGGAGGTGCGATTTGTATTTATATTTAATTTAATGTCAAAGGCCACGTTAAAAAGGTAAAGGTAAAACTGGTCAAAGAGATGGGGTTTTGAAACTTTTGATAATTTGATTTCGAATGGCGGAGGGCCGAACTGCCAAGGCCAGGTTAACAACCGTGTGCTGCTTATCGGGAAAAAATAAATAAAAAATCGGTATGCTTCATCCACGCCATCTGTTCCTTTTTATGTCATGTCATTGTCATGCTTACTATATACATGTGCGCGTTCTATGTTTTGTTACCTAATGGAAGGTAAAATAACCACTAATAAAAAAAACATCTAAGATGTAAAATAATTTATTAAAAGTGTCTAAAAGTTAATCATTTTAATAATAATTGTATCACTTGTTCAAAATCTCCCAGCTACCTTTATTAATTAAATTATTACTAAAAATATGATTTTGGCATGTAATTATTTGAGTGAAGCTATTCTGTGCACGGGTTCATTATAAACATGGGAGTACTTTTTTCTTTTTTTGGGTCACATGTTTTACATGTATGTTACATGTGGTATACAGTATATGGTAAAGCGTAAATGATGCACTAAGACACTCAAAAATTACATAAGATTCGAGTCTTCTTCAGTGGCTGTTCAGATGCATTGAACCTGGACGGTGTAAATTGTACATTTTCCGCCCATTTAATGCATATGGATACAAAACAAGTCAGTACAAGTTACAAAGTAAGGAGCACGTTGGCTTCTTTCGTCAAACAAAACTAACCATTTGGGTTCAATGCATCTGGACACCAATACATACCCGCTATCAACAACTGCAGTCTGCAAGGCGATGGATCTTTTTATTTTGCGAAAAATATTACTATGAGGTTTATGAGGTACTTTGAGGTATCTATATACTTCACTTTTTAGGCCTCTAAGTTTTAGTCACTGATATGTTAATACATATTACATACTATCAAACATGCTATTTGAAAAAAATTAATTTAACGGTATATTAAAAAATATTTTCTTTATTCAAATGTTATTAATAAATCAAAAAAAAATTAAACATAAGAAAATAGAGATTGTTTTTATGAGGTATAGATATACTTTAGTTCACGATGTTTAGGCCTCTAAATTTTAGTTATTGATATATCGATACGTATCAAACTTTAATCAATATCGGTAGAATTTTCACCCCAAAATTTAATGGTGCGTTAAAAATATATTTTATTTTCAAATATTATTACAAAATTAAATAATGGAGATTAATTTTTTAATAATTAAATATTAATAAAAATATAAGTATAAAATTTTAAAAATAGGATAAATTATAAATTATAGAAATTAAAACAATTACAGAAAACTACAAAATTTTAAAGAATTCGTAAANAAAATTATAAAATTTTAAAGAATTCGTAAAAACATATAAAGATTCAAAAAAATTGTGGAAAATTTAAAAACTAAAGATTGATTTTTAAGAATATTTATTAATAATTAAATAAAATTATAGAAACTCCATTTTTTGAATAAAATTTTAAAAAGTATATAAAAGATCCAAAAACATTAATAATTTAGTACATCTATAATTGTATACTTTCTCCTATTTTTTGAGTTATGAAAAAAATGTTCTCATAAAAAAATCAATCTTCATTTTTGGGATTTTTTATAATTTTAATATTATATTAATATAAAAAATTAATACATTGTTAGAGTTTTAGACGAAAAAATCTAACTATAATGTTTAAAATTTGATGCATTTTAATATATCAGAGACTAAAATTTAGAACTCAAACATCCGGGATTAAGGTATACAAAAGCGTTTATATTTCAAGCACCTTAAAATATTGTTTCCATTTTATTTATGTTTGGTGAAAGAGGGGCGAGAACAAGAACAAGAACAAGACGACAGTCATGGCATGGAATAAGAACCTGGAAACCGGGTTTAGAATACACCAAATATCTGCATAAAGCATAATAATAATAATAAAAGAGGTTTGAAAATATAAACATTACACCACCTGTAATTTGAAATCAACAAGTAATAATAATAGTAGTAAATTAGTAATGGAAAGAACAGAATACTGGAGAGAGGAGAGCTAAAACGAGTAGCTGGTACAATCAATGACCCAAACACATGGGGTGCAACAGAATTGGGCCCACTGGTGCACGTACAAGCTCACCTATGGTCAAGGCCCAAAGCCCAGTCCCTCCAAGACTTAACCCTCAACCTCGTAGTATTCGCCGGATCAGAGTGGCGATCATATTCATGGCGACGCTGTAAATACCCGAGAACTAAATACCCGGCAATCGGCGCTCCTCCTTCCATCTGAGATTTTTACTGGAAAGATGGAAACAACGGCACAATCAAGTAATAACTACGACTACAAGAACAAATCAAGCAAGCGTAAGAAGGAGGACGAGAAAGAGAAAGAGACAGAAGGGGAATGGGATGGTTCTGCATCCAGCGCCACGGTTCCCCGCACCCGGTCCCAGGTAGCTCCGAATTGGACCACAAAAGAAGCACTCATTCTCGTTAACGAGGTAGCTGCTGTTGAAAGGGATTGCTCAAAAGCTTTGTCTTCCTATCAAAAATGGAACATCATTGTCCAAAACTGCACTGCCATGGACGTATCCCGCCCTTTAAGTCAGTGCAGGAACAAGTGGAATTCTTTGCTCCTCCACTACAACCAAATCAAGCTCTGGGATTCTGACTCTTCCTCTCCTCCGTACTGCTCCTTGCCCATTCAAACCAGAAAAGATTTTGGACTCCCCCTCAATTTCGATGAGGAGCTGTTCCAAGCTATGGATGACTATACGAAGATCCGCAATCACCAGCCCGTTACAGATCTCGACACCGACACTGATACCGATACCGATACCGAACGAGATCCAGAAGCAGATGCGGACTTACTTCACGTGATTGCAAAACTAGGTTTGTTTTTGTCTCATTCTAAAAAAATACTAGTAGGAATTGGCTCCAAATGGTACTTTCCATTGTTTGTAACATAGTTTTGCATCATTTTGGTACCATAGCTGCATGAGCTGCTTGGTTGGAGTAGTATTTTACTTATTTATGTTTTCCAGTAATGAGGAAAAAGTACAAATCATAGCTCATTCCATGGTTTTGCGAGCACATTTTATTGCTAATTGAAATAGTTGATGCCAAAAAGCTATTGTGCATAGAGATACATCACTTGTACCCTATGCAAGAGCCTAATGCTAAAGACCAAAACAATCATCAATGTATTCACATTATCTGCAAGAGAGATTGAAGCTGCTGCAGAGATAGAGAGTACCACTCATGGATTCACTCTAGTTACCACAGTCTTTCTTTAGTATAATTTAATCTGTAGTGGAATGAACATAGCCATTGAAAGAGAGTACGTTGGAAACTGTTGGCATATGAATCCGAGTTTAAAAACATTGTAGCAGAGTTGCTGAAAAGGCTTACTGGCCCTGCTGGTTGCGCTCTTACTATCAATGACTCACCTTTTTACAGCTGTTCTGGGTTTCTTTGTTATATACTCTTGATATAGGGCTTATCCATGAATCTGCAAACGGAAGATTGTTAAGCTGCCATATTTTCCTTTTCTTTTGAATCCATCATCAAGCTGGTTTTGAATGCTGGTGATGTTGCGATAATATTGTATTGCTATCAGGGTCTAAGAGACGGCGGCAAAGAGCAATGCCAGAAAACACCTGCCTGGAAGAAAATCACAAGGAATGCTACCCCGAAGAGGCTCCACAAACATTTAATGCAGAACTGGAATCTCAGGAGAGACTTGTGGAAGAGCAACATTGCACAGGCTTAGGAATTGAAAATCCTCCGGGAATCTATTCAGGTGGTCCTCAGGGAAGTCTTGTGGAAGAACAACTCCTGCGCCACCAAATGGGAAAGATGAAGAGTATCCATACAGAATTCGAACCCCAAGGAAATTATTTGGAAGAAAAGCCTCAGAAACTCGATGCAGAAGAGAGAGGTCGTAAACCTTCGGATGAAAAGCGCAGAAATAGTCAGACGCGGGAAAAGAAGAATGTTAGCTATGGAGAAAAGGAGCAGATGATGATGGTGGAGAAGCTTTGCGTGAATGCTGAACTGATTCTTGCTATTGTCAATCGGAAGCTTCCTGGGACATCAGAATTTGAGGCTGCTGATTTCAAGAGTGTTGAGGATTTATGGCATCAAGCCGACAAGGTTATTACTTGCCTCGGAGATATAGTAAATATTGTTAATCAGTTTCCTTTTCTTGTCCAAGAATAATACTTGTTGATAGACATTATGACATGTTAGATTCTCGTCCAGGATGGATGTAGTTTCCTCGTCATGCTGATCTGAGTACATTTCTTTTAATTGAAAACTTCGACATGTTTAATAATGTTTATGTAACAGTAAGGTGTAGATATAAGTATAACGTTCCATTGCAACAGTAAGGTCTAGATATAAGTATAACGTTCCATTGCACTTTGCTGCATTCCACTTGAAGTCTTGAAACTGCAATTACTTTGTTATGAATGGCATACGAAGATTGGTCAGTTTTGATGGTTTTTTATGAAGAATGTAAAGTTGTTTTTAATGAGAAAAAAAAGTAGCACTAAAGTTTACGGATGTCAGCATACAACAACATCTTCTTCTTGCATAAAGTGGGTGATGGATCAAGAGAGAACCACCACTTTACTGAGAATCCATAGAACCAAAGAGAACTCAAATGCAAAGAGTGTGTGAAGTAATCCCCGGTCAAGTGCAAATCCAAATAGGGTAATCCCTCCACTGTTGTGCTGCAAATATGCCACTGCATGCACCAAATGCAAATTAATTATGTTGAGAAAAAAGATTTAGCGAGCGTTTGTGCGCGCGTACAAATATGTATAGAATCTCTCGACAGGTCTCACCTAAAGCTTGCCTTGTCTGGAAGGAAGATGGATCCTGGCAGTGGGAGGGAAATGAGATGAGAATGTCTGACTGGCTTGACTGGTTTGTTATTGAACGGGGGTACTCTTGGTAATAAGCACAGCTACAACTGCAGTCATTGGATTTGGATACAGCTGCTGGGATGACTAGTCCTTTCCCCTGATCACCGGAACCTGAACCCGAACCCGAACCCGAGGAAGGGGCAGATGTGACCATCATATTCCATTTGCTGGCTATCCCTGCTACTCGTTGAGCTCTGTGTGTGATTCTTGCGGCTCCAACTAAGCACAACAAGAACCCACTTAGCTGAACCGCGCAGCATACCTGCATCATTAAATTATTAATTATTTATGAGAAGCATATATGCATTGCATGGTACTACTAAATTTATGTGCTTTTGTGTGCCTACTGGTTTGATTAATTCATTACCAGGAGGTCCCCGGAGTTGAAGAAAGTCTTGTCGGTCTTGAAGGCCAAAACAAGCAACATAGCTCCGAGTTGAGTGATTGTAATAGTGACCAGAGAGGCTATGATGAAGAACCTGTACCTGTGGCTCGTTAGGGACAGCTGCTCCTTGATCCTAAGATGCTCCTTGAAGATGACTGCCGATTTGCAGTTAGTACAAGATCCTATTCCTTCCAAGTCCTGCTGAAAGTCGAAGAAGTTATGGAGCCCTTCAAACCTGAGTATCTGGAGGGCACAAGTCAACCGGAACAGAATGCACACCAACAAGAACAAACCCGTCCTGTAAATCCAGGATGCCAACAACAAAACAAACATGACTCCTGAATTAAAAGTACTGACGCAACTAACTGCTGCTGCTGCTGCTGCTGCCCCTGATCCTACCACTGTAGCAGTAGTAGTTGTAGTGATGAAATTATAATTATGGAAACAGCAGCCTATTTTGACTGTGGAGAAGAAGAATACCATCTTGTGGGCAAATTCCACCACAAGACATGGGAATAGAATGGATGCAAGGCAGCGAAAAGCCTTGTGAAGCTCCCGCGAGTACCCGTGTCTAACAAACACGGAATCCTCCTGAAGCCCATCCAGGAACAAGAGCTGGCGAAGGCTGTACCTCCTGAAGAAGCGTGCAAGGGTGAGGAAAGCTATGGAAGCCAAGGCAGACTCTGGGATCTGCACCAGCTTGTTGAAAGAGATATTGGGGTCCTCCACAGCCCTGCTAGAATTATATGGCCGGATTGTAACATCGGAAAGAGAGTAGAGCATTGGGACAATGATTGTGAGGAATATGAAAGTGGAATAGGATATGAATCTTGGTAGAGCAGAGGAGTGATCCAGTGCACACCATTTCAGGCTTATTCTGAAGCTGCGCAGCTGATCATGCTCATCATCATCCAAGAGCAGCACGTTTGATGATGATGATGCTGATGGTGATGATGTACGGCCTGCATAATCATAAGTGGTGTTATTATGATCATCATGAGAATGTTGAAGCAATAGGACACCGTTTTCATCATTCTTCCTAGGGATGTGGGACTCGTAGTCAGCCCTAGTAGTAGTACTAGTACTGCCCCTGCCGGAGGAGCAGCAGTTATTCTGGTGGTGCATGCAAATTGCAATTAAACTTAATTCCCACTACAGTACTACTACTACTAGTCTACTACACACACCTCTGTTTGCTCACAAATTGTTGGATCAAATAGCAAATTAAGGGCTTATGAATTTGTTTTGTATAACAAGAGTCTATGTACTGTACTGGTCAATCAGCTGCTGTGATTATTGATTATGTACTAAGCAATATCTAGCAGCTGGCGAGAAGAGACTCATCACACTGCATCCACTGACTGTTCTATATATATATGGACCATGCTTACTCTAAGATTGCTTTCGATTATAAGCATAATTAAGCTCCTTTAAATTGGTGACTACTATCAGTAACTATTAACTTTAAGCACGCTTAATTAATTTGTAGGTGCCGGGGGAGGAGGTGATGTAAAATCCTTGCTTTATCCCGTGAGGTGAGACAGAGTTGGGGGCTCGAGCAAATAGACCATTCATTTCTTCTTCTTTGGAAGGAAAGAATAAAAGTTGCTCCACCTCATAAAACAGTTACACATCTTTTATAGTAGCCGGAGCCGGGGCCGGAGCGAGCAGGACAAGGGAGATTGGTTGGTTAACCTAAGGGGATGCTAAAGGCTAAAAAAAGAAAAGTAATCACGTACATCACGGTTCCATCTTCAAACTTCCAAATCCAACTAAGACCCGAGAAGCAGGAAAAAGGAAAGTTGTGATTGGGAAATAAAGGGAAACCTCCACGGGACCACGTGTGTTAGGACTTAGGCCTCTTCCACAAGGCCCAGCGAGTGTGTCCACCTTCATGGCTTAGTATTTTTCCAGCCCGCTAAAAGGAATGGAGGAAATGGGCTGCCTATTAAGAGGTCCATTCTTAAAGTAAATGTTTTTCAGGTTTGACTAGTAATGATAAAAACCGGATACTCTCCCACCATCACACCCGGAGGAAGAAAAGTTAGATTAATTTTTTTAGGACCATTTCAAAAATTAAAAATTACAAAAGTTAATAAATATATTTAGAAAGTTTTGATTTATTTTTCACTAATATTAAAAAGTTAATTTTAATTTTAAATCATTTATAAAATACTATATTAGCAGAGGATATTCAAAAGAATTGACCAGCTCGTAACTGCAGATCGAAACCTATGGGGTGGGTCATGGGCCATCGGCCATGGCATGAATCTTGAGCTGGAATGTTAGTTTTTGGTGAAGCCAATTGTCTCAAGTATATGTGTATGTCCAAGTTATAACCCTATTTATATACTGTATATTTTTCTCACCGAGTCAGGAAGGAAAGTTACACTGCCATCTTTTGGCGTGCTAATTTATTACTTTTGGTCATAAGATTAATTAAGTAGATAGCAAAAACATCCATTCCTTGAACATCACGACACACACACATATACATACATGTATATATAGAGGGATTCATAGGCCGTATCGATCGTTGGTGGGTGGCATTTTAAACAAGGAGATGCAAACTGCCAAAACAAAAATAAAAGAATAAAAAAGGGAATAAAACAAAGAACAGCATCGGTATATGCATTAGCAGGAAACACCAAATAAGAAGGACGTTTACACGGAGTATAATTCAAGAGGCCGGCCTTCTCATCAAGCATAGGTAGCTAAGTGAGCGACCGGGAGGTCATGTGATTCTTTCACAATTAATGACAATTGTAATCATGACTTGGTCAATCCCAATCCGGGCAATCATAAGGATCCCCAGCTCCTCTCATTAATCTAATTTGCACCACTACTCTCTCGATCATTTTGTGTTAATACTTAATCGTATATACAAAAGTTTGGAATTTTGTTAGCTACCAACATTCCGTATAGGGTGGTGGCGGCTCACGATTGATCTTCCTGATACAGCCTTAATTATGTTGATAATGGGTGTGAATTCGAAGGTATACTTATGGGCGCTATATTTATGGCTACATGGGATCATATTGGGAATTGGCGCGAGTAGTAGTGAAGGTGAAATCCTGATGAAGTTCAAGAATTCCCTCGGAAATAACTCGCCGCTCTACACCTGGAATGGATCAGTTGGTAGCAGTCCGTGCAACGATAGGGGTTCAGATTGGATAGGTGTGCGATGCAGGGATGGAAGCATCGATAAGTTGGCCCTGGAGAACATGGGGCTGACAGGGACGGTTCGTTTGGAGATTCTGGCGGAGTTGCCAAGGTTGAGAAGCTTGAGCTTCATAAACAACAGCCTGGAAGGTTCGTTGCCTCTGGTCAAAACACTGAGTTCCATCAAGAATCTGTACCTGTCCAGTAACCGTTTCTCAGGTGACATCCCTGAGGATGCTTTTATTGGGATGAATTCTTTGAAGGAGCTCTCTTTGGCACGAAATCTGTTCACAGGTCGAATCCCTTCCTCCCTTGCTGCTTTGCCTAAACTACGCAAGTTGAGCCTCGAGTGGAATCAATTTCAGGGTACACTACCTGATTTTTCTCAAAGTTTCACCCTCTTTAATGTTTCAAATAACCATCTCAGGGGCCGCATTCCCTCCATTCTTTCCAACGTTGATTCATCATCTTTCTCAGGTAATCCATTCATCCATTCATCCATTAATTAATTAATAGCTTCTCTTTTCATTGGCGTGTGTGGGTTAATCATCAATCCATCAATCAATGCATGAATTTTACTGCAGGAAATGATGGTCTATGTGG
This sequence comes from Viola pubescens var. scabriuscula, assembly GCA_002752925.1. Taxonomy (NCBI): domain Eukaryota; kingdom Viridiplantae; phylum Streptophyta; class Magnoliopsida; order Malpighiales; family Violaceae; genus Viola; species Viola pubescens. The sequence continues at coordinate 13,668 of NBIL01144090.1, forward strand.
GAAGCCCTTGCCAGCTTGCAAATCCTCAAACAAGAAGATCGTAATAATAATAATAATAAGTGGGGTGGTCGGAACTGTGGTCGCACTGGGCGCCATTTTGGCACTGGTGTTTATCCATGGAGGCCGAGGCAGGGCCCAAAAGACAAGCCAAATAAAGCATGTGCAGAAGAACAACAACAGATTCACTGTTCACGGGATGGGACTGGTGAAGGGGGTGGAAATGGAATCAACAGCCCTAGGAGATCATTATAATAAGGTCAGTAGTACAACAAATACAACAAGAGCAGCAGGTGGCGGTGAAAAGTATGGTAAGTTGGAATTTGTGAGACATGGGAGGGAGAGATTTGAGTTGCAACACTTGTTAAGGGCGTCTGCAGAGGTTTTGGGGAGCGGCACCTTCGGGTCATCTTATAAGGCACTTGTTTCGTCGAATGGGCCAACCATGGTGGTCAAGAGGTTTAAGCACATGAATAACCTTGGGAAGGAGGAATTTCAGGAGCACATGAGAAGGCTGGGAGCATTGTCGCACCCTAACCTCCTCCCTCTTGTCGCTTTCTACTATAGGAAAGAGGAGAAGCTCTTGGTTTCTGACTTCGTTGAAAATGGATGCAGCTTGGCCACCCATCTGCACGGTGCGTGCGTCATCAGTCATCAATATTCAAAATATATAGAATTCAAGTTTTGATTATCATAATTTCTAACTTGTCCTTAATCAATTGAGATAATCTGCAGGCAATCGTGCGCCAAAACAAGAGGGGCTAGATTGGCCGATGCGGCTAAGTATCATAAAAGGAGTGGCGAAGGGATTGGCCTACCTCTACAAAGAATTTCCCAACCAAACTTTACCCCATGGGCACCTAAAATCCTCCAATGTGCTTTTAGACCACACCTTGGAGCCCCTCCTGACAGACTATGCTTTGGTTCCCACCGTAAACAGAGAGCATGCCCATCAAGTGATGGTGGCCTACAAGTCTCCAGAATGCATCCAATCTGGCAGCACCATCACTAGTAGAAAGACCGACGTATGGAGCCTTGGGATCCTAATCCTGGAGATACTGACCGGCAAGTTCCCTGCTAACTATCTCATGAGTCAGAGTCAGAGGCAGAGGCAGAGGCAGGGAAAGGGAAAAAGTGGCGGCGGCGGGAATATTAATGCTACAGATCTTGCAAGCTGGGTGAATTCGGTGGTCAGGGAAGAGTGGACAGGGGAGGTTTTTGACAAGGAGATGAAGAGGACAAAAAACGGGGAGGGAGAGCTATTAAAGTTGCTTAAGATTGGCATGTGCTGCTGTGAATGGAATGTGGACAGAAGATGGGACTTGAGGGAGGCTGTTGCCAGGATCCTTGAGTTGAGGGAGAGAGACTCTCCTCATCTTGACGCCGACGACTTCAGTTCCATTGTCGGGAGCGAAGGGGATCTCTATTCTTCAAGAATAACAGAGGACGATTTCTCTTTTTCTGTCCAAGGTTAAATAAATATTGACATGTACACGGTAGTAGTTACAGTAAAATATTATTCGTCCTCCAAATTTCAAGCCTTTCATTTCATTCATGTTCAATCTAAGTCGCACTTTTAAGGTGTATCCGAAATTTTATAGTTGTTTTTTTAATTTTAATCATGAATTGATTGTGGAAAACACCTACGCTGATGAAGACAACAATGACGATTCCTCTGATGCCTTATGTGTTGAGCCCTCTGCCAAATTTGAAGAAATTCATCCTGATTCTCAAATCGATGAAGCATATGTCAAGAAGCCTTTTGATTAAGATTTGAACAAACTCCTAGATGAAAGCAATTCTGTAGAACTTGAAGATGAGATGAAACTTCCATGCACTCTGTTTAAGTTAGACCTCAACCAGCATCCCTATGAACACTATGGATATGACATTGAGTTGCTCAAAATATATCACCCAGGCTTGTTCTAGGATGGATTATGGTATATGTAATGTTCAATTTTAAATTGAAAATAGTAATTGACTCGATTGAAATTATGTTTTATTTTCACCCTAATGAATGGTTTTAATTGTCATATCTTCTTGTGGAGGGAACAAAAAAAGTTGTGTATCTGCCAATTTTTCAGTCCAGTTTAATTGTCATTTTGGCTCTTTCAATCCACATGTTTTTGCAACATTACAAAAGGGTCATTTTATTTGGACTCTATTTACAACGACTATTAAAAAAATAGGGGTAGTTTTGAAACAGAAAAAAATAAAATAATATAAAAAGTTGCTACCTTAAAAGTTGGCACTATTCTCCGACTTCAATTATTTAAATCCGAAAAGAGTATTAGTTAATATTATTCTATTGTTTTTCAGATATTTCATCTCAAATATTTCTGCCGTCTGCCGTAAAGTGGCTGAAAGAACGATGTAGAAAAGAAGAGGAGAGGGAAATATGCAACGATATTTTTTAAGGGCACAATTATCAGTTATTACTAAATATCTTAATTTGATACGCGTACCAAAAAAAAGGAAATTTATGTATGACAACATCTTATCCATTAATGCATATATTCAAGTGTTAAAATTTATACAACATGATATATCATGTTTAACGAAACTTTAGAGTTTAGCCAATTAACCCCTGAAAAAAAAAAAAAAAAAACCAGGGAGACCACTAATTCGGTTCGGACATCTTATCCATTAATGCATATATTCAAGTTTTGATATTTTTTCCTACTCGTTTTTCCTTCTATGGCTTCGAATATCTTTTGCCTATGAAAACAAAAAAAATTACGGTTCTAAAACTAAACAATAAATGATAATCATGCCAAACTGGTAAAATTGGAGGACTGTATGGTCAACATTGTTCTAATCTGGTAAAATAGAAGCAAAAGGATTGAAGCAAAATGAAAGAATAACACCCTGAAGCAAGCAAACACTTTTTACTAACAATTGAGTGAGGTAAGCCAAAAGTATTATAACGCACAAAAGCACTCACTTGAAAATTATATGGAATCCTTAGTACATGGCATGCAAGAAGCACACCCATCACACATTCAGCACTCACGCACCTGGACACAGAAACCAGATGGAATGCAAACAACAGCTAAACTTGTCATTCTAAATAAGAAGTTCCAGTGTTAACTAGCAGATTCCTTGGATGCTACCCTTTCTCTCACTTCCTCAATTTCAGTACCAGCTCCATCCACAACATTACTTATGTCTTTGCCATTTCTTGGAGAACCACTGTCATTGCTAATTACTTCAACACTATCTCTAGTTGCTAAGGCACTCAAATTAGGACAGCTAGAAGCAGCATTATGCTCTTCAATTTGTTTTGGCTGATTTAGGGCATGACAGTGTGGGCAGTAATAAGTTATGTATGGGAAATCTTCTTTCCTTGCAAGCCCTACAAACAATAGCCATAACAGGAAGTTGAGTCATAAGAGCATAAAAGTTGGGTAATGAGTGAAATAAAAGTTGGGCAATAGGTGGGCAAGTCCATCAGTCCACTCACCATTGTGCATGTGGCAGTTGCCACAAATGAGCGCATAAGATTGTGCTGGATCCTCGCCTACAAGTAATGCTGCTATTCGAGCAATCCATCCACCATCATGTGGAGTGTATGCTTGTGGATTGTGATGCTCAACAACAACTTCATTTTTCTCCAAAGTCTGACGGCTTTCACTTCGTACAGAAGGCAGCATTTCAACTTCAGAATGATACACTGGAGCATGCACTGCACTATCAGCTCGACCATTCACTTGCTTTCTATTCCTAAGGCCACTAGCTTGCACAAACTCAACATCATTACTCTTCCCTGTTGGATTACTGAGTTTAGATTCATCTCCCACATACACATTCAAGCCTGAATCTGCACCCAACTTGGATGCCAGGACTGTCGCGGCAGCTGCCTTTGCTGCTGGGTCAGGATCATATCTCTGCATGAAAAAGGGTTCATACCAAGAAGAATTAGCAAATTCCGAAACCGACCTAAAACAGCTAAAAGCTAATTCTATACTGCAATATGTAACTCCTTCAAATCCCCATATTCACTTAGTTGAAAAAGAGAGAAAAAAGGGAGCTAGTCCCGTGTATAAAGTTATGTGGGACTTGGGAACAAGAATTTTAAACACGGATCACATCGCTAACCCCCATGGTCAGACAGAATGCAGCCTGACGCTAGGTTTGGAGAAACTGGTTAGGAACTGTCATAAGGAAAAGGAAAGAGGCTGAGACCCAAGTTGAAATTCATCCGGCTTCTCTTTTTTAAAACCACCTATGCACCGGTTCCTGGATATCAACTCCAGCTGTCTCAGGCACCAAAACATGCTAATTCAGTCAAATTCACACTGTTCCTTAAAATGATACCCCAGAATATTTACAAATATATATAGTTTTGAATACAGGTTAGGCTTTTAACAAGGGACTCTCTCTAGCTAAAGACTGGATTGAGCTTCAGCTTCATACATAATGAAGCCATGTAGAGACTGAAACTGTGTCATAACAGAGGGCAACCATGGTTACACGGTTACACCACAAGAACCATCTAGGGATCAAAATAAGAATCAAGGAAGAGCAATTTGAGATAATAGTCCACACTGCCAGAACATAACATTCGATGTAGTTCATCTCCCAATAAACAGTTACGTCAATGCTTAAAGCATTTGCATCTTCGTGATAACCTTCTAATCAGACCATAATTTGCTTACAAATTAACTAGGCAATATTACAAATCCACAAATCATTGAACATTTTTCTTCTAAAAATGAATAACCCTTAGACTGAACACTCCTTTTGCATCAATGTTTAAAATAAGCCTTATTCTTGACGTGGTCTGAGCATTGATGACGCTAGATGCCTTCCTGACAATCTTTTTTATGTTAGACCACTGTTCACAGCTGTCAGATTTTATTTCCACACAGTACATGTGTTCACCACCATCAATTACAATTTTTATAAGAATTAGGTTTCAAGCAAGGCCTACTACTTTCAATTGGCCAAATTAGACTCATCACACTTAGTAAAGGGGTGAATCTAAAGGTTATCAGATAAAAAGAGAGCGTATCCTTACAATTCTCATCGCAAACAAAATAAATGAGAGTAAACCCAAAAAGATCTGCTTCTTCCTTACCTGAATGAGCTGCTGAGTAATGTAATAATTCGTCTTCTCCTTAAGTTCATCAATTTTTGCTTGTCTTTCAGCACGAAGCCTTTCCAGAGTTTTTTGATCTCTCCGATCACCTAGATGGTAATGAGATAGAATCAATGGGCAAGTTGAAAAGTTCAGTATCAAACTTAAGGGCAGATTTACAGGTCCAATGGATAGTATTAATTTTTTCTGGAATAAAAATAGAGAGTTTAGGAATTTGCTATTTCTTGGGTTTCAACAATCAGCAACAAAATCATGCAGAGGTGTTATGAACTGATAGAATTGAAGATTCGGTGGAAACACTTACAAATCCGTGTGAAGGTCACAAACCCATAATAAACAGAGGAGAATAAAGCAGGCAAAAGAAACATTGGCAAAACTCTAAATGCCCTCATCTTCCAATTCAAATCCATCGATCTTGTAGTTGTGATAGCATAAGCAACGGCAATTACCTGGGGTTCAAAGGAAAAAAGAATAAAGATAAACCACGTAGGGAACACATAGGATTTTGAGTCATAACGTCAAAAGGGAAGTGGTGAACGAGGCAAGTGAAATGAAGGGGAAAAAATACCTCAAGAACAACAGAGAAGACAATGAGATGCCTAGTGATCTTCCTCCGAGCAAGGGATCTCCTTTTCATTCTAGCTAAAACGCCAGCTTCTTCCTTGGAGATGTGTTGCAGTCTCTTCTCGAAATCGTCACCTTTAAATCTAAAGATACCGTTCCAAATACGGGACATAATTCCACTAGTGCGCTTCCTTTCCGCGATTGCGGTCTCTTTCTTTTCATTATCCGCAACTATGCCATCTTTGTTCTCCTCACTCATTTTTTGTTAAAAAAAAAAGGTGAAAAAAATATTTTCTTCCTATCCCCTCTCCCTGGCACAGCCAAAGACAACTACAACTACACGATGATGACTCAAAAACTATCTGAAATTAAAAAACAGAATAAAGGATGCTGATCTAATTAATCGGACGCAAGAGGACAGAATAGATTAAAACGAAAGAAAATAAAAGAGAGGGGAAGATAAATTAGGAAAAGAAAAGAAGAGAAACAGAGGACGAGATCGTAATAAGTACCAGGAGATGGACGGATTGAGATCGAAATAGTAAGATGATGCCTGGGTTTTCCAAGCCGATCTATAGGTATAAGAGCGAGGACGTGGAGGGGGGGATGGAGGTTGGGGAAAGCAAGCAGATTCCCGATGAGATTGAAAAAAAAGAACTCCAGAGAGCGTACGCGGAGTCAACAAAAAGAAATTTAAAAATATTTTTTTTGTGAAAATAAAAAATATTTATAGTACATGTAATTTTTATGATACTAACCCCTAACCACAGCTCATTCGTTGATTCTTAAACATTAGTCTGTTCGGACCTCTGAGTAGTTTCACCTGAGCTTCATTTTGGTACCTGAGCTTCACTTTATTATAGTCATTTCTGTACACTCAAACAGAATACATAAAAATTGAACATAATAAAATAAAAAATTGAAAAATTTCGTTGAAATTATTCGTATTGTTGCGACGTGCAAAAGAAATATAGAATTATATATTTATATATTTAATATACATCAAAGAAAGATTAATGCATTATATAAAAAATAAAGAGTAATTAGGAAAGACAAAAAGACACCGATCTTTACTAATACTAAAGCTAATAAATAAAGAAACAATGACTTATTTTAACCCCAAACTGTGCTTGCATTTTTCGTTACAATCCCTGTATTCATGAAAGTTTTCTAATTAAATCTTTAGGCGATTAATTTTATAGGTATTTATAAGAAAAAAATCAATTTAGGGTTTAATTTAATCCCTGTATTTATAATTTGGTCAAATTAAATTTTATATAGTTGCTCGTTTTAATAATTTTTATATAATTTTATATTACTAATTAATCAAGATTGATTTGTCTTTATTATTTTATGATTAATTTAATGGTCATATTTGAAAAAAAGTTTTTTTTTAAAAAGAAAATCATTACAAATCTTCACCCATACATTTACTCATGTTTCTTTGTATGTTTATAAATTTAGTCAAATTAAAACCTACGTAGAAATTCCTTCTAATAATTTTTATACAATCAATTCTGATTTTTTTGGGTTAAAAATCAGTTCTAAGTGATGAGTCAAATTCGGTACTTAAAATTGCCTAGTTGAATTTACTTCTATTTTTTTATTCAATTTATTTTGATATCTGAAACAATTTCTTAATGATTAATTGCTAATAAATTTCAATTAGCAACGGTCCAATTCTCTAGTAAAGTAATTTTATGAAATGAAATAAAGGTACTATCATTTATATAATTATAAAGTTAAAATTTGATTATAGAAAAAGTAACAAGAATATGCATAGACTTAAAAATAATTAAAAAATAATAGTAATAATTTTCAATTTATTATTATTTGTATAAACTATTATTATTCTGGAAAAAAAAAAGAAGAAGGTAGGAATTAGCTTGGAACAAAGAGGGTAGGGTTAGGCGTAACGGGTCGGATCTATCGGAAAGTTTCTGCTGGGTAATTTGCCTAGCAAAGGCGAGGGTGGCGTGGCATCGGTGCCACAGCGCTAACTATAAAAGGCTGAGGCAGACATACTCGTCTACCACTCTTTTTCATTTTTATTAAAAATTATTTTGTGAATTGGAGGTCTGAATTTAAACGATCTCTATTAAAGTTATTAACGCTTTCCTTCTTTCCGCTGCGGTATATTTTAGAGAGGAATTTGCATTCCATTGAATAATATGTGTACATAGAGGGATAGTGGTTTGTGTTTTTGGTTTTGTATTGTCCAGAACCCTCACTAGAATAATGGAGGGCGCCGGAGACGAACCATGGCGGCAAGAGCAAGCCGCTGCAGCGGTGGCTACTGAATCTCAATCGCTCCCCCAAAGAGAAGGAGCGGGAGGAGAAACCGAAGGCGAAGGCGCTGAAGATGAACGGAAGAAGGAGGATGATGAGTTGATTGATAAGGCACAGAGATTGATGGACAGAATCACTTCTTCCCACGATAACCCTAACCCTATGCTGCTCCACGCCCTTTCCTCTCTTCTCGAAAACCAAGAGGCCCTGTATGTTTTACTTACTTTCGCAGTTTCATTTCTGTTATGTCATCATTTAGGCTCGCCGTTCTTTCCTGTCATTGTTACCATCCTATGCTGTACTATACTCGATCTCTACTGTTTTCGCTCCTTTTTCATATCACCTTAAGCTTCAGCTTTTGTAGCTGTGTTTTCGTTCTGTTCTTGCACGACTTAGCCTAGCCTACCAGTGTCCGCTTTTGTCACTCACGTCATAACCCACGGCCTGGTGGAATCACTTCATTTCAACTTTAGAGTTTAAAATACATCTTGCCGCCCTCCAATGCCTTTTGCACCTATCCCATTGTATACCAACAATCCTGTTTCCACTTCCTCCAAAGCTAGCGATTTCTGTTTTCCAGAACATCAAATACATGTTCTAACCATACGCAAATTCTATCCATATTTCAGTTTTTGATGTTCAAGTATGCCTATTGTATTTCAGTTTTTAATTTTCAACTACTCTGACCGTCTTAACTGAAAGAGAATGCTCGCTCCTTTAATTTTCCTTCTGCATCTTTGTTCTGCGCGCACCTCTTTATTATGAGGTCTCAGCTAACATTTGTTTGTGTACCAATGTTACTCAGGTACCTGAGAGATAATGGTCAATCTTCCAATAATAATCGTGCTTCTCACAACATTGGGCGGCTTGGGAATCTAGTTCGGGTACCTTTCATTTCTGTCTGTGTTTATTGTTCTTCTGCAGCTTTCTTATTTCATTCTGTTTTTTTGGTTGTCAAAAAACCATTTTCCCAAGTTCTTTTGCTAAAGATTTCCCTGTATTTCCTCTTCAGGAGAATGATGAATTTTTTGAATTGATATCTTCAAAGTTTCTGTCTGAAACTAGATATTCGATCTCCATTCAGGCAGCTGCTGCCCGGCTTCTTTTGAGTTGTTCACTGACTTGGATTGTATGATTCCTTTTTCCTTGAGCATCTGATCTGTTTTAATTTCAATTTCCCTTTTATTTTATTGCCTATTGGTTTTCTTGATGAGTTGCAAATTGTTCACAGTATCCTCATGTGTTTGAAGAACCTGTAATGGATAACATAAAAGGCTGGGTGATGGATGAGACTACCAGATCTTCCAATGAAGGTCTTAATTGGAAGCATGACATGTGGAGACATGGAGCATCTGATCATGAAATGTTGAAAACCTATTCGACTGGACTCCTTGCTGTATGTTTGGCTGGGTATGCACAGGCCATGGATGGCTTATTTTCTTTACACGTATTGTTTGAGATTATACCTGATTTTGCTTTCCCCTCTGGTACAGTGGTGGTCATGTGGTTGAAGATGTATTGACATCTGGGTTATCAGCAAAGCTGATGCGCTTTCTACGTATACGTGTTCTCGGGGAGACGAGCACAAACCAAAAAGATGCTTCTTATGCAATGGACAGCAAGAATTTGTCTTCTAATTCCTCTATCAGAGGTAGGGAAGAAGGACGGTGTAGGGGACGGCAGGTTTCGGAAGCTCCTCATGACAATAATCCATGGATAACAGATGAGCGGTCTTTAGCTGATGCTGATGAGAGATCTTTTGAAGCACTGGGAGAAGATATTGATGACATCGATGCTGATGGTGGGGACAGACGGCATGCGCGAGAACTTCGTGAGGGAAAGGCAAAAACTGGAGATGGTGATGAAAGTGGTAGAGATGACTCATCAAGACGCAAGGTCTCTCGTGGGTCGGCAAGACTTAGAGTCAGGGGGAGACCTAATGAAGCAGCACTTGAGACCGACCAGGTTTTGACATCTCCAGGATCTGGTAGTCGATCAGTGCAGGGTCGGAGTACAAAAGAGAGGAACTTGGTTAAGAGTTCTGATGTAAAAAAAGGTGTGGATGTCAGAAAGTATATGGAGCATGTAAGTCTGGAGGGGTTGGATGTTGACAGAGAGGATAATGATGATTGTTTCCAGGACTGCAGAATTGGAGCCAAAGATATTTTAGACCTGGTAAAGAAAGCAGTTAGGGCTGCTGAAGCTGAAGCCAGAGCAGCTAATGCACCTCCTGAAGCCATCAAAGCAGCTGGAGATGACGCTGCTGAAGTTGTCAAGACTGCTGCTTTAGAGGTGTGCAACTTTATCTTTATTAATTCCAAATGTTCTTGCAATTTTATGTGATGTGAAGCTGAACAACGTCTTAAATATAATCATTTATTTATCAGGAATACAGATCAAGTAACAATGAAGAAGCTGCAGTTTTGGCTGCCTCCCGTGCTGCGTCAACTGTTGTTGACGCTGCTAATGCAATTGAAGTTTCTAGGTTAGTTTTGTTATATTAGTTTTCCTTCTCTTTTCATTTTTGAGCTGTATTTGGTTTTAGTGCAACTCCTGAAATTCCTGGTGAGTGGGTGTCAGGAACCATAGAAGTACGAATGATGACCTAGTGAAGGTTGGTGAAACGAAAGAAGAAGCAAATGAAGAAGCTGAACCATATTTCATCCCTGACTTTGAATCCTTGGCACAATTGAGAGAAAAATACTGCATTCAGTGCCTTGAGATGTTGGGTGAGTATGTTGAGGTTCTCGGACCAGTCTTACATGAGAAGGGGGTAGATGTATGTCTTGCACTATTGCAACGCAACTATAACCATATGGAAGCTTCAAAGACAGTAGCCCTTTTGCCTGACGTGATGAAGCTTATATGTGCTCTAGCTGCCCACAGGAAATTTGCTGCATTATTTGTGGATCGGAGTGGAATGCAGAAATTGCTATCTGTTCCAAGGGTTGAACAAAACCTTTTTGGTCTTTCTTCTTGCTTGTTTACTATAGGTTCTCTTCAGGTAATTTGCTTATAATTTAAGTGTCATCCTTCAGGTGATATTAAGTCTCATGTAGTCTTTCCATTAATACATAACTTTGTTTCTTCTTTTTTTTTTTTTTTTNGGGGGGGGGGGAATCTTGTTGCAGGGCATAATGGAACGTGTCTGTGCACTTCCTTCAGATGTTGTCCATCAAGTGGTTGAATTAGCCATTCAACTTCTCGAGTGCCGACAGGATCAAGCCAGGAAAAATGCTGCTCTATTTTTTGGTGCTGCATTCGTGTTTAGAGCTATTGTTGATGCTTTTGATGCTCAGGATGGCTTACAGAAGGTGCTAGGTCTCTTGAATGATGCTGCGTCTGTAAGATCTGGTGTTAACTCGGGTAACCTGTCTAATTCAGCAGCTCTCCGCAATGAACGTTCACCAGCAGAAGTGCTGACATCTTCAGAGAAGCAGATTGCTTACCACACCTGCGTTGCTTTGCGGCAATATTTCAGAGCACATCTTCTTTTGCTTGTTGACTCAATTCGTCCAAATAAAAACAATCGTAGTGTGGTGCGGAGTATTCCAAGTGTGAGGGCTCCATACAAGCCACTTGACATTAGTAATGAGGCCATGGATGTGGTCTTTCTGCAGTTGCAGAAAGATCGAAAGCTGGGATCTGCATTTGTGAGAACGCGTTTTCCTGCAGTTGACAAGTTCTTAGGCTTTAATGGGCATATTACCATGTTGGAATTGTGCCAGGTTGTCTGAATATGATTTTTGTTCTTTACTTTATCATGTCCATTGCCTATACTGACTAGTAATGTCCATTTTGGCTTGTTTTTGCAGGCACCTCCGGTTGAACGGTATCTGCACGACTTGCTTCAGTATGCATTAGGTGTTTTGCACATTGCTACATTGGTGTTTGAAAGCCGCAAAATGATTGTAAATTCCACATTAAGCAATAATCGTGTCGGTATAGCTGTAATTTTGGATGCTGCAAACATCGCCAGTAATTATGTTGATCCTGAGGTAAATGCTTTTAGGTCAAGGCTTACTTTGTTTAGCTAGCCTTGTTGCGCTTGTTCTTATTGCTATTCATTGGCAATGCTAACAGCATTTAGCAAAGATTTCATGGAAAATATTTAGGTTGGGTTGTGCCTGTGTTGACTTGTTTTGATTCTTTGTATTTTTTCAGATTATACAGCCAGCATTGAATGTACTAATCAATCTTGTGTGCCCACCACCTTCAATTAGCAATAGACCACCTCTGCTTGCACAAGGTCAGCAGTCTGTTTCTGTTCTGTCGTCAAATGCTCTTGCCATGGAGACTAGAGATAGAAACACAGAACGTAATATCTCAGATCGAGCTGTTAACATGCCTTCCCAGAATGATCTAAGGGAGCGCAATGGGGAATCTGGTTTTGTTGATAGAGGAATTGCTGTGAGTTCTGCGGCCCGATCCATCAGTGGCAATTCTCAAACTCCTGTTCCTACAGCAACTTCAGGATTAGTTGGAGATCGAAGAATATATTTAGGTACTGGAGCAGGTTGTGCTGGCCTTGCTGCTCAAATGGAACAAGTATATCGTCAAGCAAGAGAGGCTGTTCGTGCTAACAATGGTATAAAGGTCCTTCTGCATCTCCTCCAGCCCCGTATTTACTCACCTCCTGCTGCTCTAGACTGCATTAGAGCTCTTGCTTGCCGAGTACTGCTTGGTTTAGCAAGAGATGATACAATTGCCCACATATTGACCAAACTTCAGGTAAAGATTCTTCATATGTTTGTAAAAGGTTTGTAACTAGTTTAAGGTTGCTGATATCTCTCTTTTTTTCCCTCCTAAAAGTTTTTTTAGAGCATTTTTTTCCAGTCCTCTTATTACCTTGCCACGTCTGTATAATGAAATAGATTTCTATGCCTTTGTGTTACTGACGTAACTTGGATGTTTAGGTTGGGAAGAAGGTGTCAGAGCTAATTCGTGATTCAGGTGGCCATATATCTGGAACTGAACAAGGCAGATGGCAAGCTGAGCTTGCACAGGTGGCAATTGAGCTAATTGCGGTAATATCTACACCTAAGTATGCTCACACTAAAACATATGTAACAGTATCAAAAGCAAAGTTTTCAGGTCCAGGCTGACACTGACCTGGGGGGGAAGATAAAGTGTCAGAGGGCCAACCGGGGGTGAACAGGACCTAAATATAATATTGGATACTTCATATACAAAAATTAATTTAGGTCCTGTTCACCCCCGGTTGGCCCTCTGGCACTTTATCTTCCCCCCCAAAAATGCTTGATCATTGCCCAAAAATGACCCTAAACTCAAATAGTGTAGTTGGAATATATTTTAGCTAACTTACAACCACAACACATGCACATGTATTAAAAAAATGTGAAAATACTTGGGAGTTAAGACAATTAAAAAAAATCAGGGTTGTTAAAACTTTAAAATAACTTTTTTACCATTAATTTTGTTTTTAATAAAAGATAAACTCAACAAGACCCGCAAGACCCATGCAACCCGTCTGCGGATTACAGGGTCTGGGCCAGGGGTTACGGGTCATGCATGGGTTCTGGAAAAAGGGTCTTAGCAGAAACCCCACCTGGAAAGCAACTGGGTTCATGGGTTCCCCGTGTGGGTGGGGCTGGATTGCAATACACACATGAATAGCTCTTTTGGATTTGCAGCCATGCTCCTGCTTACTTCCCTTTGTGCATCTCAACTGATTTCTGCAGATTGTTACAAATTCTGGACGTGCAAGTACTTTAGCAGCTACTGATGCCGCTACCCCTACTTTGAGGCGCATAGAGAGAGCAGCAATAGCTGCTGCTACTCCCATCACTTACCACTCCAGGTGTGTGTTGTATCCTTGGTACAGAGTGTTTAAGCATCTTTGATCCCCTTTCTCATTTTTTTCTGCGTTGTTGTGTTTTGTGTGCATCTGAAATACCCAGGGAACTATTGCTTCTGATACATGAACACCTTCAGGCATCTGGTTTGGTGGGAACTGCCTCTGCCCTGCTGAAAGAGGCTCAATTGACACCTTTGCCATCATTGGCAGGTGCATCAAGTCTTGTACACCAAGTATCCACGCAGGAAACTCTGTCAATACAGATTCAATGGCCGTCTGGTCGGACCCCTCGGGGGTTTCTTTCTGAAAAATCAAAAATGTCTGCCTGCGATGAGTATTCCAGCTTGAGATGTGAGGCTAGTTCAAGGAAGAGACCACTTGTTTTCTCACCAACTGTTGGGTCACAGTTGAAAAATCAGCAGCAACACCATGATTCCAATAGAAAAATCTTGCATGCTAGTCCTGGCACAGAGTCTGTGTGTAAGACTCCAATTTTGATGCCAATGAAACGAAAATCGTCCGACATCAAGGATTCTGTGTCTGTATCATCTTGTAAACGAGCCAACATTGGCGAGCATGGGCTTAGGTCTCCAGTTTTTATGACACCTAATAGTGCACGTAAGAACAGTTCTTCCATTGACACTGTTGGATTGTCAACACCTTGTTCTAATTTACGAGATTTACATGGACGTTTGACATCCAGCACTTTGGCAGATTATGTGGATGACAACCCGTACGGTAACTCCACCCAACCTGGTATTCCTAGTGATAACCAGTCCAACTCAGAGAGGTTAACTCTAGATTCTGTGGTTGTTCAGTATCTCAAACACCAGCATCGCCAGTGCCCAGCTCCGATAACTACTCTTCCACCTCTCTCTCTTTTACACCCACATGTTTGCCCTGAGCCAAAAAGGAGTCTTGATGCGCCATCGAATGTAACTGCCAGGCTAGGTTCACGTGAGTTCAGAAATGTATATGGGGGAGTTCATGGAAACCGTAGGGATCGCCAATTTGTATATAGCAGATTCAGGCCATGGAGGACTTGCAGAGATGATAATGGTACCCTTTTGACATGCTTAACTTTTCTTGGTGATTCCTCGCATATTGCGGTTGGCAGTCATGCTGGAGATCTCAAAGTTTTTGACTCCAACAGCAACAATGTGCTGGAGAGTTTCACAAGCCACCAGTCTCCTTTGACACTTGTTCAGTCATACATATCAGGTGAAACTCAGCTGCTACTCTCTTCAAGTTCCCAAGATGTACGCTTGTGGGATGGCTCTTCAATATCAGGTGGGCCTATTCATTCACTAGATGGGTGCAAGTCTGCCAAGTTTAGCAACACTGGTAATATATTTGCAGCCTTGTCAACTGAGGTGTCTCGAAGAGAGATTTTCCTTTACGATGTTCAAACCTGTCAGGTGGAATCTACATTGTCAGATGCAGTTATGAGTTCTACAGGTCGTGGGCATGTTTATTCCCTTGTGCATTTCAGCCCTTCGGATTCAATGCTGCTTTGGAATGGGGTCCTGTGGGATAGACGACAATCTGGTCCTGTTCATCGCTTTGATCAATTTACTGATTATGGGGGTGGTGGATTCCATCCTGCCGGGAATGAGGTATGCTATGCCACCCTGCTTAATCAATATTGCTAGATTAGTTCAACCATAATTTTGTTGTCGGCAGACCATAAATCAGAGATGGTGATATTTATTTACTCTGGTGTGGTTCATCTCTCTTATCATGTGTTGCTAAGTTAGAATTTTGCTCTGAACGTTTGTGTACAACTGAATCTGTACTGAATTTGGTACTGCTTGCTTGTAGTGTAACTATCCATATAATAGCTGAACTTGGAACCTGTTGATGATGTTGTTACCTTTCTGTTTAGTTTTTATGGTTTCTAAGTATAGTTTGCATCTCAATTTCACTGTCAATTTTGTTTGAGCAGGTGATCATAAACTCCGAGGTTTGGGATCTCAGGAAATTTAGGCTTCTGCGAAGCGTACCTTCGTTGGACCAAACAGCAATAACATTCAATGCGCGTGGGGATGTGATTTATGCAATACTAAGAAGAAACCTAGATGATGTGATGTCAGCAGTTCACACCCGTCGTGTGAAACATCCTCTATTTGCCGCTTTCCGCACCGTAGATGCAATAAACTACTCTGAAATTGCCACTACACCTGTTGACCGCTGTGTCCTCGATTTCTCTACTGAGGCGACAGATTCTTTTGTTGGGTTGATTACAATGGATGACCAAGAGGAGATGTTTGCATCTGCTAGGGTTTATGAAATTGGTCGTCGAAGGCCAACTGACGATGATTCTGATCCTGATGATGCTGAGAGTGAGGAAGATGAGGAAGATGAGGATGAGGATGCTGATATTGATCCCATACTAGGTCCAGACCTAGATGGGGATGGTGAGAGTGATGCTGATGACATGAGCAATGACGATGATAGTGTCAGTGACGACGATGATGAGGATGATGGGGACTTTATGATGGATGACTTGGACTTGGATGGTGGCCCTGGGATATTAGAGATTGTGACCGAGGGCGATGAGGATGCTGATGATGACAGTCAGGATCTTGAATCATTCAGCAGCGGTGATGAGGATGGCTTTATGGGTAATGGATACTATTGAGTGCCAAATGGCTTTCAAGTATCCAAATGGCTACTGGTTGCGGATGGAATTATGACAGACTGAAAATGATAGGTTTGAGAGTTATTGGGGAGATGAGGACGCTCCGTGATGGAAATTGAAGGATGCTGCAATCCTCGTCAGTAGCATGGAAGAAATGGAAGAAAAAAAAATGATAGGTCTGCCCTTGGATGATGCAACTTGACATAACAGTTAACTGAAAAAAAGAAATTTTTAATCTTTATGTATGCAATTTCTTTTAGCTGCGCCCTAGGTAGATGTTCTGCAAGTGATGGATAGATATTTATTTCAATTTACAGAGACTCCTGGTAACTAAGCTCTGGCACTGAGGCACGGCTTATGGGGTGTTGTACTTGTATGATCCATAAGGTATTTCAGGTATTTCATTGTCGTCGATGTGAAAAAAGAGTAGAACGGGAGTGAGTTAGGTAGGTAAAGTATGCAACTCTGCTCGTTAAGAAGTGATCTACATTTTTATACGGTATCAATTGCAAACTACGTATTCTAATAATTATCACGCTATCTAAATTCCTTATTATAATGACTCCTTTATGTTCCCACCTATTTATATTCCAAAGATTTTCAGTATTACTCAAAAAAAATTATATTCCAAAGAAACGATCTAATTTTTATATCACGAGTGTATATTTTAACTATTCCTAGTAAAGGTTACCGTCGGCAATAGTGGTGGATAAAATAGAAACTTGTGTGATAGTTACTGGGTAGTGTATGTGAAATTTGACGTTTTTTTACCCAGAGTAATTTTCATCTCTCCTTTAAAGATCAGTGACGGTTGCAATAAGCTCCACAGGAATCAAGTAGTGCACACAATTTCATGTAATAAGTAAAGAGATGTCGCCAAGCTAGACTGCCCTAGCTGAATAAGGTGCCAGTCTCCTCTCTCTGATTCTGCATGTCAAATACTTACAAGGAGCATCTGAAACTGAAACTGAAACACAGGCTTCCACTTCATAGTATGCTATCATTTCGGTTATCCAAACGAAACGACTAACATGGGAAGTTTAATAGAGAGCCTGCACTGTTTCTTTTTCTGAGAACGAAAGCATGCACTTTTGTTACAAGCAAAAAGAAAGAGAGAAAAGGAAACAATCAACAACGAAAATGGCAGGTCCCTATATATATAGATATAGCTACAGAGGAAGAAACATCAGTGTTCCCCACCCTACTGGAACTAGGGAACCCCGACAATCAACCGCACTACTCCAGTACAATTGGCACCAACAGCCACAGAAACCAGCAGTCTAACAGGTTAATGTCCCCCTATCTGGATAAAAAAGGAAAATTACTTATACATACACAAACATATAAGTAAAGTCGGTGCTTCTTCACTTTATAATTTTCAGTTTTCATTTGTATCCTCTCTTTACCATGTGTTTATGGGTCTTGTATCCTGGATCAGTCAACTGTCATGGGTTGGGTCATGCAACACCTAAAGCGTGCCTTGCGGACAGTGGTCATGATCTCATTTTCTGCGTTCTCAAGCATCCTGACAATATCAGTGAAAGGAGGGCGGACTTCAGGGTTGCTGTCCCAGCAGCGGGTCATGATTTCACTCAGCACAGGTAGGCAATCATTTGGGATAACTGGCCTTACACCTTTGTTCACCACCGCAAATGCAGCTTGCACTGCTGTCATGTTCTGGAAAGGAAGCAAACCTGTTATGAGCTCCCAAAGGACAATGCCAAAGCTATAGACATCCACCTTCTGAGTATAAGGCCTATGCTGAATCATTTCTCTGCATCAACAGTCAAGTCCACAGAGGAAAGTAGTTAAAAAGGCTATCTGTTTCAGTAGCCAGGAGAGTTATGAAGATCTTGTAAAAAGAAATTGAGAAACAGTGATCCATTGTTCCCTCCAAATTTGACTGCATCAAGAAGAAAAGGCCACCCGTAGAAGTAGAAATGAAGAGAGAAATTGACCAGAGCATAAAAGGAAATTCCCGTTAGAAATTACTAGATTCCTCCTAGCAAGAATATATCTAAACATGGTAAAGCTTATTAATGCACGTGGAAATCTTGAGCGTTTTTCTAGGAGGAAGTATGACTGCTAGAAAAAGTATCGACAAGATAATAAAAGACAAGATCGCTAATGCCAATAAAAATGTACTCAAAACAAAAATCTTAGGTGAGCAGGTGAAAAACTATATCTTGTGCAACGAGATATAAAACAACTCTCCCACCTCACGGTGATGTCACCGCGTGATAGAAATGGACAGAATTGGCTGACAAGGTCATATTAAATTGCGTTTACGAATTTTAACTGAGAAGTTCACCGTTGTTTCCCCCAAAAAAAGCACGAGAAAAGACACTATTAATTGTTTAACCAAAATTTAAAATACGCAAAGAGTAGTACTATCAATAATACCAACAAGATTCTCAAACGACTTCATGCAAACTGAGGTAGGGGTTACAATATCCATTCATGAGTACTTTTAGCAAAATTTCTTTGAAAAGTAAATCATTTCCATAAATTTAAACTTCTTGCATGCTTATCACACATCAGACTGATGCCCATACCCAAATGAACAGGCCAGGGTCACATAATGATGACAAGGGTTCCGCTGCACGCGTCAATGGGAAAAGACTCGTGTCATTGCCAATACAGAAAGGCACAGTTCTTACATTTTATTTAAAAAACTCTTTAAAATTAAAGGTTCATCTTTCTAGAAACCCCTAGTTTTGTATTGTGAATAATTCCTAACACATGACACTTATAAACTATTATGCACAAATGCAAAAGAATAATTCCTACGTCAAGGCTCAAAAATAAAGTAAGAAAAAATGTAGTAGTACACGTCCCATGTCTGAACAATACAGGAAAGTAACTAAAAGCCACAATTAAGATAAACCCTAAGAATGAATATGTTAATACACAATGAGTGTCTGTACATAACAGGCAACGAAGTAAAAGGCCATAAGGTAGAAAGTATGCCAAAGGAGAACAAAAGAAAGACCCTTATTGTATAACCTAATTAGGATCAAAATACTTACGGTGCCATCCAACGATATGTCCCGGTTTCTGGTGTCATGCCTTCTGTCTGCACCTCAATTCGTGCCACACCAAAATCTGCAATCTTTATGGATTTGTCAAAGGAAATCAGAAGGTTATCTGACTTCAAATCCCGGTGTATAAAGCCAAGCCCATGAACATAAGCCATTCCTCTTGCAACATCCAATGCTTGCTTAACTGCCAATTTCAATGGCACTGCCCGATTCTGCCTCCTGGTCAAAAACTGCCTAACTGACCCACCCTTTGCGTACTCGGTCACAATACACCAAACCATGGGCTTACGGCATGCACCAATAAACCTCACAATGTTAGGGTGCTTTAGTGTTGCAAGCATCATGACTTCCTGTTGGAATTGTTGCTCCATCACTTGTGCCTTCTCTGGGCTATTCTCCGGTCTCTCCAATATCTTAATGGCAACATCCTCCCCGTTATATGTCCCTCTGTACAACTTTCCAAAAGCACCTTGGGCAAAAGCTGTACCCATATTGAGTTTACGCAAATCAATTGTCCATTCATCATAATTCTCCAGTCCCTCAGTAGGGTACCTAACGTCCATTAATGCTTGTGCCAGTGCATCATCATTAAGTGCATGGGTGACCTTGCCTGGACGAAATACACTCTGCCCAACTGAGACACTGTAGTTGTGACTGACAGGTTTTAAACCTGGGTGACTTAAAATGTGGGTCAGAGAATCATTGGAGCCAACGCTGCTGTTGTCCACTGACATTGAGACTGATCCACCAGCATTGCTCGTTTGCAAACTATCCAAGGACATATTTGTACCTTCACCAAGCTTTTGGTAAAACCCTTGTGTGAAATCATAGTAGTTGTTGTCATTGTTGTGGTTGCCACCCATTAGTCCAGTAAATTTTGGCCCATCTACCATTTTTCCAATCATAAATGAAACTCCTCAAAGTAGAGTCACCGATGAAAGATTGTTCCTTTGCGAAACTCCTAAGCTCATCTGATGGTTCGACAACTCTAGTGCTCCAGTCCTGAAACGAGAAACACGAGTGAGAAGGTTTTGAGGCATGTAAGGTAGAATCACTCCATTTGGCAGCTGCTATATTAGCCGTTTGTATTCATTCGGTTAAAATGTCATTTACAAATGTCACAAATAGATGATGAGGTGGGGACACTATATTCAAACTGTTTGAAAACAGCTTTTGCCGCGAAACGACAGGGAATAACGCGGGGGTACATAGAAGGCTATTCATGGTTAGGTGCTGAAATTGGAATGAGTGGGAACCAAAGAGCAAGCTAATTACAAAAGGAAAGGTGGGGAGACATTGCAAGGGGGTGGGGTGAAACCATGAAAGTGAGTAATATAGAGACGCAGAGCAAAAAAGAACAAAGATTTAAATCGGGGAAAGGTGAGATACCTTAGGTTAAAAAGGAGAAATAAATCACGATATAGTGGTAAGAATTGACAATTTCAGCAGCATCTATGATGGTAGAAGGAAGGGAAAGAACGCGTTTAAAAGCATAAAAAGGGAACAGCAACAACAACAACAACCATTGAAATCCATCAAACCCTAGAACTGCACATATAAAGTCAAAAAGATTAAAACGCCAGCGACGATTTAAACCGATTGTGGGAAAAAATAAGGCATGCAGAAGAGATAACTAAGGAAGACTGATTTGATTGTGACATGAAATCAGAGAATTGGAGAACATCCACATCCAGATATATGCATACATATATATGTATGTATGCGTATTTATGGTTAATTCTTAGTTGTTACAATTTTAGCTCCCACTCCGATCAATATGACTCGGTGTGATGAGAAGGAAATCCTATGCAGACGGGAAAAGAAAAGGAGAAAAAGGAAGTAAACTTCAACTGAAACACATAAATAAATTAGTTCAAAATGAATTCAAACAAGAAATGCATACCTGGTTATTCTTATGATTGCTTTGGGACTCAAAACCAAAAAGGAAATGAAATGAAAGAGTGTACAAAATAGCAAGACAATAGCATCCAACACAGGCAAACAGGGAAACGAAAAGAAGATGAGATCTAGTCTTTCTTTAGATGGATAGATAAAATAAATAAATATAAATATATAGAAATGTAGTACTGTATTAAATAAAAAGGCAAGAGAGAGAACAGTCGTCGCTCCGCATTTACTTTATTTTACTTCGAAGACCTTTTCTTTTACTGTTTTTATTCAAAATGGTAAAACCAGTCGTCTTAATGCAGTCACCTTCTCTACTCGCCAAACTTGCTTTACACGTGTGATCTTTTGGCTTTTCGAGTTTCGATTCCAGGTCCTTCTGCGTTGTACCAATTATAGCGCGAGTGACTGAAAGTAACTTTTTTTTTCAGAATTAACTTGTTTAAGTGAAGTTTTAAGGGAGCTAAATAAAAAATACTTTTTTCATCTAAAAAGAATATTTAATTTTTGAACTTTTTAAAAACCAAAGATAATACTAATAAATTATTTTTAAATAAGAAACTATTTTTACTTATTAGGATAGAGAATTGAGATTTACTATCAATTTTGTTTGATGAGAAATGGAACCATAAAAACTAAAAAGATACTAGCATTTTACAGTAATATTTATTACCCCACCTTTTCTCTACAAGAGAAGTAGAAGAACGAACAAAGTATCATCCAATACAAGGAAACCTGATAGTCTAAAACCCTAAACAGCAGCGTCTAGCATCCTTCTTCCGCCGTCTGTTTGTCGTAATCGACCCACAATGTCATCGGAATCTGATCTCCCCGTGCCTAAAAAGGAACAACCAGAGGAAGAATCATCGAAATCGATCAGTAAAAAAGCTGCCAAGAAAGAAGCCGCGAAACAGGAGAAGCTGCGCCGTCGCCTCGAAGTTGCTTCAATCACATCAGCCTCCGAGTCTGTTTCTTCCACTCCTCTCTCCGGTAACGCGGAGGACCCGCTAGCGTCCAACTACGGGGATGTTCCGCTGCTTGAACTACAGTCCAAAGAGGAGGCGGATCTCAATGAGTGGATCCCAGTGGGGGAGCTCGACGATAGATTCAAGGAAAAGGAGGTGCTGATAAGCGGACGGGTTCAAACTGTCCGTCCTGTGGGTAAAAACATGGCTTTCGTAGTGGTGAGAGAGAAGGGCTTCACTGTGCAGTGCGTCGTCACTGCGCAGCCAGAGGTGGTGAGCCGAGACATGGTGAAATTTGTGGCAGCGATCAACCGGGAGTCAATTGTTGACGTTTTAGGCCTTGTTTCTGTTCCCTCTGTTCCCATCAAGGGAACTACGCAGCAGGTTCCTTTCTTTTCTTTTCTTATTTACCTGGAATTGAATAAAACCAGTGTGGGTTTTTTTCTAGATGCGTATGAAACTATATGCTTCTGATGGTAAAATGTCTGATGCTCCTGTTCCCTGCAGGTTGAAGTCCAAGTCAGAAAGTTCTATTGCATTAGCAAAGCTAAGCCAACACTCCCCATTAACATTGAGGATGCTGCCAGGAGTGAGAAGGAAATTGTAGATGCTTTGCAGGTAGATTTATATTATTCTCTCCCTCCCTTTACGGTAAACAATAGACATTTGATATTTGTCACACATCAAATCAAAGTAGCTGCGAGTGTTAGCAACTCAAGCTAATTGATGAAAAAACCATTCATACATATATTCACTTCATTATTTCCCTCATCCAGGCTGGAGAACAACTTGTGCGAGTTAATCAGGATACGCGTCTCAATTATAGAGTTCTTGACATACGAACACCTGCTAATCAAGGGATTTTTCGCCTCCAGTCCCATATCAGCAATGTGAGTTCCTTTGCCTTTCACTTTAGATTGATTGTAATCTGTTCAATGTTCACCTATTGTATCATTGTTGAAGTTCTTATTTTCTCAACGAAAGAAAAAGATGTTGATATTGTATTGACCGGAAAGCCGTGATTTCCCATTATGTTTGAGGTTTGTGAAGAGTCTTTTGGATCAACTAAAAAATAAAAAAAGTGGCAA
>NBIL01144092.1:0-14814 GCA_002752925.1 Viola pubescens var. scabriuscula
TCTTAAGTCTTAACTATCCAATGCAATGCAAATCTGCAATGGTTGGTTGACTCAAGTGGATTATTGGGCTTCTTCTTCTGTGTTTCTGTTATGGACAGGATTTTCCTTTTCCTTTATCCTTTGTCCTCTTTTTATCATATGAGCTGAGCTTGAGAGTTGAGACTTGAGCACAAGAAAAGAAGTGGAAGAGCTGGCAGTGGGGCAGGACAAATATGGTGTGCACTGTAAGAGTAGTGATAAAGCTGCAAGAAATGTGTAATTGTGTATCCAAAAAGATCCATGGCCACCGGGGGGGGACATCCGGTTTTTAATTGAAATAAGCAAGAGCTGGACCGGGCTATCTTTATACATTGAAAGAACATGACGAGATGCGCTAGATGTTAGTAAACTTTTTTTTGTTTTCCACTAAGTAGCAAACTCATGCTCCTTCTCGTTCGTAAAATAAAACGTTTTCGGAGACCCTTATCGATTTTGAAGAGTTTAGATTTAATGATATTTGAATATTAAAAAATGATCCACCAGATCTTACAAATGATGAATTGATATGAAAGCGTGAAGATATTTCCCACCATTACTATTACTAATTACTTAACTTATGTGTCTGTTAAATTTAATATATTATTAATATAAAAAAACTAATGTCAACTAGTTAGTATTTGTATTTTTGTAATGTTGGTTAGTACTAGAGTTGAATATTGAGAATATGAACGTTGATGATGAAGATAATAATGAAAATAAATTGCTCGGTATTGAAAGTGAACGTGGTTGTGAAGAATATTTCCGAAGAGATGTACAATCCCTGCAATTAGAACAAATGAATGAGAATAAATGTTTACACTTGGGATATTTAATTTTTTATTTTAAACTAATTATGTGTTTAGTCATGTTGTCGCTCATTAGATATTTTGTCGCAAATGTAATGTTTAATCATTTCGGATGTTTATTTATTATATTCATGACTAATTTGTAACTTTATTACAATTTGTCAATTTAGAGCAGGTTCATGGTAGTCTCTAGATGGCATGAGTGCACCCATGCACCTTTCATTCTTTTGTTCTTATTGCAATTTATTTGATTTCATGGTTGGTTTATGACCTACCGATAGAAACTACCCATGAAGTCATTTTTGGTAATAGTTATTAATTATTATATAATTAAATTTATTTCTTAATACTAATTTATTCATATTTTAAGAAAAAAATATGTATAAATTTGTATATATTTTATATTTTTAATAAACTAACCGGTTTAAACGGTTCAATTTGAATCAATCTGGTTGAATTATCGAATTATTGAATTATAAACTGAACGGTTCGATACGAACGATTCTGAAATATAATATATTTCAACCCGATTAAATCCAATTAAACCAGAAAATTAATGAATCATGACTTGAGTGGTTCGCGTTTCGGTTAAAATAAATTTGAATAAAAGTACGAGGGCTTACTTGTCATTAGACATCTCCCTTAGAATAATAGGAAGTACAGCTACGACTACGAGGGACATAATAATGTCACATGTTTCATACTCATCCTCACATTAGCGCGTGGAGCACACACATGATGAAAAGTTGTTGAAACAAGCATACTAAAGTGGGGAGCACCAGTTATATCGCGCGTGAGTAAGTGATGTCCTGAGTGAAAAAGAGAGATGTGGGGGCTGGTGTGTGTATTATTTTATGGACAGGCCCCCTTTCTCTACTTTTTTCTCTCTCTCTTTTTTCTTCTTCTTCTTCTTTTGCTTTTCTCTTTCCCTCCTAATTTCTCTATCCCCATCTCATTTTTGATCTAACCTAATTCTCCATCTTTTGATCAAATATCAACTCCTCCTCCTCCTCCGTCAACACCACCTCCATCTAAAACCTTTCACCATCAAAAAATTTCAGAGAAAAAGTCCATCGAAATTTAATTGAGTGGGTCTTTCTCATATATCAGCCACGTACGTACCCAACAAACTCTTAGATTAGATCGATCTACTCATCTTTGTTCATATTGCGCGCCACGTCGGATTTAGTAGCGGCGGCAGAGTTGAAATTGGAAGAGGAAAGTTTTGTTGTTTGCTGACTTGAGGGGGTTTTCTTCTGAGCTAGCTAGGGAGTTGTAAATAGCAAGAGAGATCTAAGAAGAAACATCATGACTCCAACGAATTTGTCAGGTCAGTTCGGTGACACAACATACACGAAGGTATTTGTAGGAGGTTTGGCTTGGGAGACTCAAAAAGAGACCATGAAGAAATATTTTGAGCAGTTTGGTGAGATCTTGGAGGCTGTTGTCATCTCTGATAAGGCCACTGGCAGATCTAAGGGATATGGATTTGTATGCTCTCTCTTAACTCCTCTCTTGCTTTTCTACTCTCTTTTTTCTACTTCTCTTTTTACTGCTCTCTTAAAACCAACCATAGTGTATCAATCTTGAAAACGAAAGAGAGAGATCTAGTTTTTGTGTAATATAATTTGGGTTTACTGTGTTGAATACTAAATCAGGTAACTTTTAGAGAGCCTGAAGCAGCCATGAGGGCTTGTGTTGATGCTGCACCTGTGATAGATGGTAGGAGAGCTAATTGCAATCTTGCATCTCTGGGTGTCCAAAGATCCAAACCCTCTACCCCAAAGCATGGTATACCCACTTTTCTCTTCTTTTTAATTTGTTCCATCATTTCCTTACCAAATTAGGAGTACAAATGCAAATTATAAATTAATTTATATAATTTGATCAAAATTACCTTCCCAAAAGTAATATTCTGTTTTGAAGAAAACACATGCACAGTCAAACCAAAGTGCAGCATGAATATTCCTCCCAATTGGGAAACTTCTGTTCTTTTGTTCTTTTGTTTGTAGCTCATCATAGTCTAACATGAAGTAGAGACCACACCACTCTCAAATGTCTCAAGAAATAGCAATATGAATTACTATTTTGATCAACAATTATCTTTTAGTTTTTAAAATATTAGTTAGAAGAAAATGTTATGTTATGCAAAGTGCAAACCCTAAAATTAAGAGAGAAAGAAAACAATTAAAAAAAAGAGATATATTGTTGCAGGTGGAGGAGGAGGAGGAGGAGGAGGAGGCAGGAACTTTAGGGTAATGAGCTCTTTTCAGACAGGTTTTGGAGGTGGTGGAGTTGGAACAGCTTTTCCTTCAGCAGCATCCTTCCCTCATTATGCCATCCAACAAGGGATACCCTATAATCTTTATGGGTACTGTTTCTCTATCTCTCCTAATTACATATGCCGCCTGCCTGCCTGCACGTGCATTGCCAACTCATGCACACACCCAACCCATTAAAACAAGGGCCAAAGTTATTCAAAATCAAACCAAATCATATACTTTCATTATTTTATTTCTCTTTTTCTTTTTTCTTTCCCTCATCATCATCACTAATCATATTCACCAATATCAACGGCCCACATGACTAGTCTCTCCAAGATCAATCAATACCTCAACTTTCTTCTAATAACTTGCTTCCACACATTTTTTGCTGCATGATCCACATAAAATGTACACCAAATAGCATATAACAAAATAACGGGCTAAGTAAATACTGAGTGTCTATTCAACTGCGCGTAAAAATGGGGTGTGGCCTCAAAAAATTATAATAGACATTGACACGTGCCCATCACATGACCACGCATGCACATTTCACATTTCAATTTTTGGACCAGAAAAGCCTGGTGTTTCTACTATATATGCACATGCCCATTCATTATTTCAACTTTTCTTCGACTACTCACTTTCTATTGAGTGACTTATTGCACAAGTATATTGATATATTAAAACAGTATACTCACATTTTCATGTCTCTTAACTTGTTGTGACTTTCTTTAACACTATTTCAGGTACTCATCATACTCGCCGGACTACACTTATCCGACGGTTTGTACAACTTTCTCCTCTCGATTTGCTTTTTCCACACACTACATATCCAAGGATGCGTTCTGAAGCATACTTAGCAAACATTGACTTTTCACCTTTCATAACTCCATGCAATTATATACATCTACTATTTCTTTAACCTTCTAACAATCTTCTTTCTCCTTTAGCTACAACAAAAAATAATAACGATGATGATGATGATTTTGATAACTATTCCTTCCAGAAAATATTACTAGTCGAGTAGATAGAAATTTGTTATTGCGCTGCTATAATTTATCAAGTATTGAATTAATTAATACTTGATAAAAAGAAATACTGAATTAATGTTATCAAGATACCTTAATGGAAAAGCATGGACAATTATGTAATTCTTTTTCTCAAAATAAAGAATGCCCCAGTGGTGAAAACTGAAAAGGGATTTTAACAGGACCTGGAGGGATGGTCTCTTCCTTGACTAACTTTTACTATTTATTTATTTGGATATAAAATTGTTTTGTGGTCCATTCTATCGGGTCAGTCACGGTCTTCCAGGACTGCATGCGACACCGGGAAGTAATAACCCAATTGGTTAAAGCCTAGAGTAATACTAACATTTTTGTTAATTTTAATATTTATTTTATAATTATTTATTTAAATAAAAATAATAATATAATTTCAATAGAAAGGAATAAACTTTAATTATACACACATCAGTTCGTATAATTTTATCAGTAAAATAGTTATAAGTATTCCAAGCAATATTCTAAAACTTAATGCCGGAAAATTAAGGCCATTGTTCTTATATTTAACTTATTATTATTATTATGTGGAGATTTGTAAAAGCCAACCCCTTGATATAACAATATATATATATATATATATCAAGATTAATAATAGTAACTTGAGAATAACAACTTTATTTCTTTTGCACGCTAAAGTTTAAATGATATTTAGTTGAA
The DNA here is from genome assembly GCA_002752925.1 of Viola pubescens var. scabriuscula. Lineage (NCBI taxonomy): Eukaryota > Viridiplantae > Streptophyta > Magnoliopsida > Malpighiales > Violaceae > Viola > Viola pubescens. The sequence goes on from NBIL01144092.1 coordinate 4,810, forward strand.
TGTAAGAGTGTCACTTTTATTTGATTCTTAATTAATTAGTTATTGGAGTTGTTTTCTTATTTTATTTTTTTGCTACGCAGAGCTACTACAGTGTGTATGGCGGGGCAACTCCGCAGTATCCAATATATGGAACCGGGCATGGAGGGATGGTGACGGGTGCAGCGGCAGCGGCAGCGTATTATCCATATGTCCAGTTGGGAGAAGGAAACGCAGGAGCCACCGGGTATGGATCTGGGCAGAGCTATGGTGCTGTGCAGTACCCACATCATCTGTTGCAATATTCAGCCATTAATTCAACTGGAGGTGGAGGAGGGTACCCACAGCATTTTGGTGCACCCATGTCTCTCGCACCAGCTGCCGCCTTGCAATCAGGTACTTCTATACATGTACCTCCTAAGCTAAGCGATCAACAATCTCATGATCCTACTCAAATTAAATTTANGGGGGGGAATATATTTACTACAAATTTATTAATAAAATAGTAAAACAGTTTAAACATTATTCTTATATGTATTACGGTTTAATTACGTGAAAGACTACTAATTAATATCTTTTGACAGTGTGTTTTGCGGTGCCACAGGCGTGACAATGGCCCTTCATGCACCACCACCTATTATTCCTCATCGCTAGAGGCTTCTTATATTCTTCCTCATCAGCTGCTTGTTTCTTCGAGGTGACTAGACAAAACCTCTGGCCTAACCATGGTTCTCTCTCTTTTCCTCTGCCTAACAAAGAGCCCAAGCCCAAGGTTTATCTTTGGGCTTTTGGACACACACAGGCCCCCAATAGGGGTCTCACAATCACCTCCATATGAATTGGAGGAAATCATGCATCTTTTTTACATTGCATCTTTTTCAAAACAAGGGTTCCTTGAAGAGAACCAAACTAACCATCAAAGTAATTCCCAACTTAAGCTCAATGGAGTAGCTAAGTTGGAATTCAACAAGTTTTTGTTTCTTTATAATCACTAGCCCAATAAAAAAAGGCTATGTAAAACATAACCATTTTTGTAAATTGTTAGCCTAGGGAAGGCTAATCAAGTGGGAGGGGGGAAATTGGCTTGCAAGAATTGTAAATTTTCAAAGAAAACAAATGGCAAACCTTTTACTTTCAAAACTAGTTTTTAAATGGCTAATCCCTCCAAAATTGCTAATCACCTCTAGATGAAGAGGCAGATTTAGCACATCAAGGGCATGGATGCCTAAAGTTACTTTTGTGCATTAACATGTTAGGTAGCTAGTCTTAGGATTTTAGAACTAGGACCATGCACTCATGTTTATTTTCTTTTCTTTTTTCCTTTCCAATTACTTTTAGTTTTAAAATCTTAAAATGTTTTAACCAACAATCTTTCCTAAGGATCAGGAAGAAAACCGTGTTTAATTAGTACTATTTATTTTTTCTTTCTTTCTTGTAAATTCATTGTGGGTAAACTTTTGGTAGTTATAGCCCATTTTAGTGAAGAATAGGAAGGTATTGTTCTTAACTCTTTTTCTAGATAAATTTAGGTTTTTTTTGTTTTCTCATTACCATCATGCTAAGAACTCCATAAATGGATGTGGAGCTCAAAGCACATGCATGCAGCACCTTTGGGATATATTTTGTTTCCCTTGGGTTCCTCTTCACTAACCTAGCTACCAACCATGGTTAGGACTTTGGCCACTCTCATCATCAATAAGATCTCTCTCCCTCTTCTTCTCCGGCCGGAACTGTCTCTTTCTCTCTCTAGCTCCAACTCTCAATTAGCTATAGTCTTTTTTATTTATAAGCTTATATGGTTTGGATTGTTGTTAGGATGTTGCTACTTATAATTAGGACAAACAAGATTCATTCTCTCCAACCACGGTGGTTGCTCAGAATGACTATGCTAAGCTACTTACCTTTATGTATTCATTTGCAACCTTCTGCACTAATGCTTTGTCCATGTGGACGCATGACTAGCAACTCTATTGTTCGCAAACATATAAGATTACATTGCTCGATACTTTTCGTTTTAACATCAAGAAGTATTTACGTGAGAACCGAAATCAGGTGTTAACTTGAAAACCAAATACATTTAATTTCAAGCGAAGTTATAATATATAAGAAAGTAAAGAGACAATTAATATCATAGTTGAACTCGAAAGCTTTCTACGTACTTTCTTACGGATAGGGATGATAATGAAGCGGGTTGAGCCCCTTTAAACCCTCATTCACCTTAATGCGGGTTTACCCGCACCCACATTCAAATGAAGCAGGTTTATAGTGAGAATTTGTACCCGCGAATATATTCATAGCTAGTTTGGACTAAATGTGTCGGTAAAATCAATGTCAGATTGTTGATTATACTCTTTAGCAATGAGGCGTGCTGATCAAATGCCAATTCCGTAAAAAATAATAATGAATTATAACTTATCATTATTTCAAAAATTATATTGCAAACGGTGGTAAAAGATCCATCAACAAGAAAAATGGTATGATTTTAAATCCTTAATGACCAATAAATAACCCCTATGTAAATGGAGGGTTTTATTTGAAAACTATGAATGAGAAAATAATGAAGGCATGCAAATGCAATGGCAAACAAGATTAAGATTGAGATAGGTGATAAACAATTATGAGAGAGATAGTGTGAGTTATGATTCATAAACATTTGATCACTGATGCAAAGATATTCATTTTTAATTTACAGGTTGTTATAGAGTTCATGTATAATTAGGACTCTTATTTCCCCCATGTATCAAATTATCTAAAAAAAACGCTCTATTAGGCAATCCTAATCAATTAACATTCTGTTGGTTAAGAGATTTACTAAGTTTACTAATTTTGATTTGGGGAAAATACACTTGGTCAAGACACCTCGGTTGTCAATTAAGGCTTAACCAAATTGTTTGTTTTCTCTAGTTTCAAAGAGTTATTGTTAAACTGAAATCGATCTAGTTGTCTACTCTATCCTTCCAGTCCGTAAATGGCTCATAAGTTGTTCTAACATTCAGGAATGACTGTTACTATTCAAATTAAAGTGACATCTCATGTGCGGTCGCCGTCATCGCGCTTGGGGTTTGTGGCGAGAAACAATTTAGGGTATTGTACTCTTGCGGGTGTTGTGCATATCCCCTATAGACTAGCTAGGGTGTCCACGACGGAGGGGATAGCAATCCGAGCTGCGTTGAAATACGGGGTGCACTAGGGGGTTTAAGCTCTGGTGAAATCAGATTGTTCGGAGGTGGTACAAGCTTTACAATTTAGGGACTTGCCTTTAGGCTATACGAGCCTGATTCTTCAGGGCGCAATCTTTCTCAGCTAGCTCTTTTAGCCACGTTGGACGACATCATTTTGGTTTATTTTCGAGTTTGGAAAAAAAATGGATAAAGGATTGGAATAAGTAATTTTTTTTATAAAATGGAACTAAAAAATATTGACTAACATTAGTTAAAGTTAATTAAAGTCAGGATTTCGAGTGCTAGATTGCTAATGAAGGAAAAAATTAGGTCTCAATTTGACCAACGGAGCAACAGTTTTAAATAAATATTGGGTGCTAAATTAAGAAAAAAAAGTCACTGCCAATATAACATTTTTTTTCAAAAAAAAGAAACAACTGCAAGTAAGAACAAGGTTGCGCGTGACAATTCAAGGATCACCTACCTATCAATTGGCAAAAAGAGTAAGCGTATAAGGAATGGAACATCAAACTTCGGCTTTACAGCAAAGTAACTTCGAAGGCTTCTCAACTGAAGAAGTCCCATTTTGTCTCTTTCACTATTTTCAAATTTGTAAATAGTGGGAGTTACCAGCACTACACAAGCTATGAGCCAACCATGTTCAAAATAATGGCTCCGTATGAGCTAGTTTACGAGTAGAAAGACAATTTCAGAAGTTAAAACAGTCAGGCATATGCATAACCATCTGACGACGTAGTACAAGCAAACGAGCTGAGGAAATCCACAACCAGTAGGTCTGATATGCAATTAGACTACAGGGAAATCCATAAAACAGCGCACAGAAAATTAAGGGAGAATTGTCTGTTAATCTGCGGCAAGAGTACAGGTAGAATCCATAAACACAGCATAAGCACATTGGATTAGGAACTATAGCATTAGGTTTCAGGTAGCAGAAACTACAATACACCGAAGATGTAAAGTCCGTTCACTTCTGAGGTGGTAGCATCAGAGTGCAGGCCAAATCCCACCAGACAAGCATAGCCTCATCTATCCCACTCTAACTCAGCAACTTTCGGATTCACCTTAGGCGGATTTACAGATGTGCCTTTAGGTGACTGAGTCGTCGTCAACTGGTCCCAACCTAAGATGTGAGGTAATGCAAACTGCAGGTGAAACAATACATAAATAAATAACATCAAACGAAAATGAATTTATTCAGAGGGGCCTCTGAGTCACTCCCACATCTTCAAACTCACAGCAACAAGAATATGAAGAATCATTAAGGTCACACAAGTTCTTGTAATGATGTCATTCATAATAACTGAAAAGTCAAGGCGAGTCTAAACAGTAAGCAAAACAAACAATTTAGTCTCATACACTGCATGCAGTCCTCAGAACAGCAAATTCAGCAGTTGTGATGGGCACAGTAAACCGTTCATTGGTCTTTAAAATGTTATTGACAACACCTGCAAAAAAATTACATTGAAACAAGATGGAAGTTTAGTATTATGATCATACCAAAAGTAAGGACTGCTTTGACAACTAATTGGAACTTTATAGTATCATTTTAAATCTGATGAAAACAAGATATTAGCTTATGATCACTTCATGGAACTTTATATCATCATAAAATATGTGTTCTCCCACAATAATAACTGAAAATTGAAAATGGTTGTTCAACAACCCAGATGCAATGATGAGCACTTTAATAACTTACTTAATGAAATGAAATAGCCACTGCCATCTGCATGAGGCTTAATCGATAAGCTTTTCCTCACTTGACCAGCATTACTATAACAAATATGAGTCAGAAATAAATAAATGACAAAGCAAAAGTAACATTACGTAGTACTATATCAAGTATCAGATTGCTTTATCTAACTTCACCTAGATAACATTGAAGGATCATGGAAGAATTCTGAACCGTCTTTGGGACCCAAACTTATAAGAGACCCCACCTCTATTGCAGACAAAGCAAACATCTGCAAATTACCAACAAATACATCATTTCATTGTACATAGGCATCAATTGCAATTTGCACACACAAAATATAAAGGAGGTGTGCATGAGAAGAAGGAAAAATTAATCCGTTCTTCCCTACCGTGAAGTTCTTATCATTAATTTTAGTCAACATTGCCAAGAACAAAAGGTTATATGGCCCAGACCTTGAGTGATGGGCATACTTAAATTTAAAGAAGAAAAGGAAGGTAATAAAATTTAACCTGTCTTTTTTCATGGTTATACTTGCGCTCACCAATAGCAGGCAAGAAAGTAAACATCAAGGTACCGCGTCGCTCAATTCTGAAATTCCCAGACTGTACAATAGGAAAAGTCAAGAGTCTTTCTTGAGGTCCATAGGATAAAAATAATGACGAATAAAAGACCAACATCATTTGGTCTTGCTTACGTCCATCTTAGAGAAAGTTGGCAGGACAGGCTCAACAGATAGTGCAGCTTTACCCTTGAAAACAGAAAAAGGGGCAAACACCCGGTCTGCAAAATTTCCCCACTGTTTCAGAAACATAACAACATATAGGATGTTAGCTGACTAGATTGTTCAAATAAAAAAAGACTCGAGCACCTCTGACAGCAGAATTCTGTGCATCCGTTGATATGCCAGACTGCGATCTGAAGGCATGTAACCCCAATGCATCTCCAATATCACAATATTTCCCAAACAGGTTCCTGTTAAGACAATAGTAACCACCTTAAAGTCAGATATTAGAAGAATGAACAACACAAAGTTAAAATGACTATTAACAGGTAGTACCCTTAGGTAAACTAAAGTTAAGAAGCAAAACTGACTTTATAACGCCAATTTTGAGAACACTTGTGCCCAGAAAAAACTTAGAACCCTAAAAATTGATTGACACTCTTGCGTGATATTGTTTTTCCTTCATAGAAATCAAAGAGACGAACTAATTACTAAGTCCAAATGGGTTATGAACACCCTTTTAATAAGCCAATGCTGAAACAAAATCGAAAAGCTATTTTTCTCGCATCCCCCTTCAGTGGGACATGGAAGCTGCGGGGCTTTGCTACTATCTTAGGCGGCCTTCCCCTTTCTGTTTCTGCCAACCGATAGGGAAGCCATCAAAAGCAAATGTACTGAGATGACAACACAAAACCCTACTTCTGCAATTTTGAGATACTGGGCTAGAGTTTTCAATTCATACACTAGGTTATCAAAATGTTATGTAGTAAAAAGAAGGGTTGGTGATTTTGTAAACCTGGATTTCAGGGTTTGCGATAGCTTCATCATCTTGGGCGAGCGAAAGACGGGGAAGAGCGAGGAGCGAAGTGCAACAGAGGGAGTAAGGGTTTAAGGCTTTTTAGCGGTACAAGTACAACAACGACAACAGTCAAACACACGGGTGGGTTGGGCTTCTCTTAATTTTCTTTTGGGCCGGAATTCTTATTTTTGTCCCTAAACTATCAGCTTCATTTCCTTAAATGCAAGAAATTTAAATCACAAAAATTAAAAATTAAAAATTAAATACATCCTATATAATGTGGAGAAAAGAAACATTATTTTTCTTAATTTTTTTTTGTAATTTTTTGAATATTTATCGACACATTGGTTGACGTGCAGTGCCACATCATAAAAATTAATATAAAAACGACGGCCACGTCTTCGTCCCGTTCCCGTTGCCGTTCCCTTTCCTAGTAACTTATGGGCTGAATTAATAAGCAATTGATAGTGGAGGGGTAAAATCAAGACTGGAAATTCAACAGGAGGAGCAAACAATATTATTAAGCCGTACTAAAACGGAAAAAAAAAGATTTGAACTAATAAATGAATGTTACCAAATGAGATTATAGCACTCTGCAAAGCAAGAAAAAAGGGTGTGTAGCTTTTCTGTAAAAGGTAAAACCACAATGATACATTCTACATTCTGGATATCAACTTGCTTATCCATCATGATTCACGGATGTCAAACAATAATAAGTTGCAGACTGAAATTGGAAGAAAAAAATTTACTTTTATTAGGAATGCCAAAGTAGTAAGATAAAGAATTACAAATTACCGGAGGGATCTGTATTATTTTACGCTCTTGGGTTTCATTCCTTGCATTCCCCAAGTCACTTCTTTGATCAGCACATCTCATTCATGTTGTTTTGGAGAGCCTTGGTGGCACCTCTTGACTGGGAGAATTCTTCAGAAGAGTCGGGCGCTGATACAATGTCACCAGGATTCCGCACTGCAGAAGACTCTTGAACTGTCTCTACCTCCTGATTATTCATTGATTCTCTTGGTGCTTTAGTAGTTGAAAGAAGTGAAAGTCGGCAGAGCGGGCAGGTAGTGTGGTTGGCAAGCCAGTGGTCGATGCAATCCATGTGAAATGTATGCCTACATGCTGGTATCTGTTGAAGCCTATCCTCCGCTTGGTACTCTCCCAAGCATACTGGGCATCTGGACATGACAAGAAACTGTGAAGTTGACCAAGTGACTTATCAAGTAACACCTCATGCATGTAAACACAGTATTGACCACAACAAATTTGTCTTCTTTTAGCCAACTACTGATTACTGAGCATACAGATTGAATACAACTCATCCAAGTTAATAGTTTCAGAGGCATTTTACGAAATGCGTCTCATCTGTCACTCAATACTGCTAAAAATGGAATATCATTACTTCAGCATGCCTATCCCAAGGATAAGCCCAAATTTATTTAAGCCTCATAACAACAGTAGTCCCAGAAACTACAAAATGGTTCATTAAGAAGGTGAGAATAAGTTATTAAGCAAACTAAAATATTCAACTTGTATCTTTTGATTATGCTGTCAAATGCAGTAAATCAATACATCAATGCTTCAGTTCTTAATTAATAACATTCCGTTTTTTCAAGGAATCCAAGAATATAAACCACAATCCTGATTTCACATGATGATTGCTTTCACACCAGTACTCCAAAAACACCAATCATTCTGTAGCTTACCGCTGACGTCTTTTTGAAGGAGGGGAAGGATTCTAACCCAGGTGAGAAATACACCCAGAAACACAAATTATAGAATATCTTGAGCTATTTTGCTGGGTTGAATTTGAGCTAATACATCCCAAAACCATAGAAAGTTTGATACAGATTTCGAACTAAACTAATCAATTCATTTCCCAGCTCATAATGATGTATTTGCAAGTTCTAACGTCAAATGTATGCGCAAAGTAAATTTAGCCCAAGAATGACACAAGCGTAGGTTTGGGCTATGTCAATCCATGCAATACTACATAAGAACATAACAGAAATCTTCAAACCTTATATAAGGCTTATAATCGCCAGTTCTGTACCTCTTTCTGTCCCTTATATAAACATTAAATGTAGCCTTCCACTTTTGTTGAATAAATCACAATGTCAATACGGAACACATTGCTTCTAATGCCGCTACTACTCAGGCCTATGTTAAAACAAAATGCACATACAAGTATGCCTTCATGAATTAAATATTTACATAAACAATTCATATAAGGGGGAGAATGGAGACAAACATGTGTGCATTAGTTCCTTAGTTCTAGTTTCAAGTAGCTTCTGAGGTGTATACAATAACTCCACATAACTAACAAAACAATCCATATAAGGGGGGAAATGGTCAAATAAAATAAATAAGTCACTTACTGTGTATCTCTAACAGAGAAACTCTCCTTGTACACAATAATGGGGAGCATCTCTCTCAACTCCTTCTTCAAACCCAATTCAACCTGCAAAAAGCCACAACCATAAGAGATGATAGTAAACACACTGACACAATCCACATGAGTGATACCGAAACGAATTCATTTTTTGCACAAGGAAAAGCAACAACAAAAAACCACTAATAGAATTAGAAAATCTTTTCTTTTTATATTTAAAAAAGAAAAAGATAATTAAGACTAAAATCTTACTCGAGATATGTCATTGTTAGCTTGCCTGGAAGCTCGCATTCGGAGAGAGTCCCAGTCAACTCTTCTACGGCGAAGATAAAACAAGTAGAACAAGAAGAGAAGAATGAAAGTGAAGAGAATTGGGACGGTAAAGATAAAAGCTTGGTATATCTTCAGTTGGGCAAAAGGTACAGGTGGTGAGGAGGAGGAAGAAGAAGAAGTTGAGCAACAAGTTGGAGGCTCTGATTTGGCATGAGACATACCTAACTTGAAAATAATATCCAATAATTATTCAACTGTAAACAAAACAGCTCACAAATCCTAAAAGATAACACTACTGTACAATACAAAATCAAGAAACCAGATAGGAAACAATGGCTTACAGATTGATTTCAATGAGATTCTGCATCGGCCAAATCAAGAAACAGAGAAGGAGAGAGGCACGAATGTGCTGTTATTTCGGAGTAGTCAGTGGGTAGTAAAGAGTGTAACAATGCAAGATTTGGGAGGAGACCCAGATGAGGGAAAGGTAGGAGGAAGGAAAATGCTGAAACTGCAGTGGAATGGTCAAATAGAAAGAATCGTAGAAGGAGGACGAGGAGGAGGAGGAGGAGGAGGATTTAATAATTAAATTAGAACAGTGGAAAAAGAAGACAAGAAGGTAAGTGTGGTTTAAACTTTAAAGTTTAACTATGAGGAAGAGAGATCACAGGTTCCAAGCGGTTTCAGTAAAGATTCATCAAAGTGATTGATTCATGGGTGTGATGGAATATTAATTAAAAATAGTAAGAATCCGGATGAGAATAATTTTTTATTTCATATTTTTTTATTTTAATTTTTAATTTTCACTCAAATTATCAAACTATCATCAAATTGGGTTGATACATAAAAAAAATTATTATTTGCACAAAATATATACTTTGGAAAAGATAAAGGGAAAAAGCAAAAAAAGGTACCTGTACGTTGCGTTTGCACTTTATTTGACACCTCTACCTTTTTTCGTTCTTA
>NBIL01144100.1:0-16538 GCA_002752925.1 Viola pubescens var. scabriuscula
CAAATTTCTCCAGTGGGAAATGAAAGAATTTACACTTACCATGCTCCTTTCCCAACCCAACCCAACCCAAACCTAAACCCCAAACGAAGCCTTAGACTACTTTTGGTTAGAAGGTGGGTGGAAACTGGAAAATAAGAAGGAAGAAAAATGGAAGAAAAACTAACATCTTTCATTGTTTGGTTGAGCAAGGAAAATAGAGAGGAAAGAAAAGTGGAAGGAAAAAAAGAAGACCCGTTTTTTATTTTTTCGTCTAACGGAATGACCACTAAAATATGTAAACTGACATACTTCATTCAATAAAAATCTATCATATATTAATTCTTTCAATGTAGGAAAAATCTGGCACCTTTCTTTTTATTTTCCACTCAACCAAACACTAGAGAGGAAAATCATTTTCCACTCTTTCCACCCCCTACTTTTTCCACCCATTTTCTTTTCTCCCATTTTTCTTCCTTCCAACCAAAAATAGTGTTAAGGAAAATTGGCAACAATTTAGCTAAAAGAAAGCACACAAAAATAAGTTAGCTAAAATAATCAATTGGCACTAAATAGTAAATTCTTACATCAACATGCATTTTTTTTTTTGAAGAATTTGTAAGTTATTTTATATTCCTATTTTTTAATGTACGAATCATATGTATTTTTTAATTTATTGAGTCAGAATAAGTATTGTCTGCTTTAGATTAACTATTTAGAATAAATAGTAAAATTTTCATCTCCTTTAGATATTATGACTTGTGTATTGGTTTTTACATCACTAAATCAAAATATTTCGAGAATTATAAACACTCACGCCAGTTACTTACTATACCTATTACCTAGCACTGACCTATGCTCATGTAACCATTTCTTAAAAAGATAAGTGCTTTCACGGTGAGTGGCATGGATAAAGAATGCACCTTACATTGCATTGCATTATGGCTTTTGTGCCACTAGCGACGGAAATGGGAGCACTACACTAACATGACTATCAACAAAAATGGTAAAAAATCAATGTACACAGGGGATTTAATAACATTTTTTCAGAAAGAAGTAGCTATTTTTAAAAAGATAGTTTCACTTATAAGGTACACAATATCGTCAGGTTTTAGAAAACGGCTAGAAGTGGAATAAATTTTATAAAATATGTTTTCAGATAAGCTTCAATTTTTATCATAATATAGAACGGTCTATTTTCTTTATTAAGGAAATATCTAGCACAGTTTGAAAATAAAGGATGCGATTAATGAAATGAATATTTTGTGATATTATCTTAGATACGCACTAAATTATCTCATTTATTATTGTGATTATTTTTTTTAAAATAAAATATTTAACTTCCATTATAAATACAACTCATATATGTCTAAAGTAGGCATTAGGTATGTATAGTAAAATATTTAACTATTTACTATGCTCAGAGATACACTCGTGATTCATATACCCAAAAAAAATGAAAAGAAGACGTGGCTACGACCCACAATGCTGGGGGGGTTCAGATTCATCCACAAGCGGCAAAAAATGGAAGGTTGAAAAAATATTACTTAAAATTTTCCTCTAACTGATGGAACGGAACAAGTGGATATATATTTATAAAAGAAACAAAAATCAAGCATGTTACCTATTTTTTTCAATCTAAAACAACAAAGAGAACTTTATTTTCCTTACCATTTACTTTAATATATACACCATTTCATCCATTTTCTCCCTAAAGTATCCTACGTTAGGAAGAGAGAAACCTTATCTTAGTTGTAAGCTTTTCCTTCCAAGACAAACATAAATTCATGGAACCAAACAATAGACTAATTAATTAAGATATTAATAAAGAACAGTCCATAAATAAATAAACTATTATTACCAAAGTGGACACAGGTCACTGTGTTGTGTCCGCTTCGCCGCCTTAAAATGGCAGTTTCCTACTCTTCCTTCCTCCCATTCTTCTCTCTTCAAACTCCACCACCTCAAAAACCCATATCTCAACCACCGCTCCCGCTCCCGCTCCCCCACACACATACCTTTCCCTTTGACCGACATGTCGGTCGCCTCCTCTCTACTCTTCCCTCCTCTGTTTTTCCTCTGCTTCCTCTGTTTCTCCTCTGTCTCCAAATCAGACGAGCTTCAGTTACTCCTCAACCTCAAAACTGCACTTATTCAAAAATCAGACACAGAAGTCTTCAAATCATGGAATTCTTCACGACCCATTTGCGAATTCTCCGGAATCACTTGCAATTCCGACAATTCAGTCAAAGAAATCGAGCTTTCCAATCAGAAATTGGCCGGAGTTCTTCCGTTCGATTCAATCTGCAAGCTCCAATCTTTAGACAGGCTTTCCCTCGGTTACAACTCCTTACATGGTCTCATCTCCGATGATTTGAACAAGTGCACCAATCTTCAGTATCTTGATCTGGGCAACAATTTGTTTTCAGGATCGTTTCCTGACATATCCGCTCTTGCTCAATTGCAGCACTTGCATTTGAACCAGAGCGGATTCGCAGGCGTTTTCCCGTGGAAATCACTCGCAAGCATGACAAATCTTGTCAGCCTGAGTTTAGGCGACAACCCTTTCGACAGAAGTCCTTTTCCTATCGAAATTGTTAAGCTAAAGAAGCTGAATTGGCTCTACTTAAATAATTGCGGTTTGGAAGGGACTGTCCCAGAATCAATTGGAGATCTTGTTGACCTCATAAATTTAGAACTCTCAGTTAACTTCTTGATCGGAGAGATTCCTTCCCGGATAGGAAATCTTCAAAACCTATGGCAACTTGAGCTCTTCAACAATAGCTTCACCGGAAAATTGCCATCTGGGTTGCGGAATCTGACCAAGTTGGAGAATTTCGATGTGTCAATGAATCATCTAGAAGGGGACTTGTCTGAATTGAGATTCTTGACCAATCTGGTATCTTTGCAAGGGTTTATGAACAACTTTACGGGTGAAATTCCGGCCGAGATTGGTGGATTCAAGAAACTGGTGAATGTCTCACTTTACACCAACAAGTTAACTGGCCCTCTGCCTCCCCAAATTGGTTCCTGGGCGAAATTCGATTTCATTGATGTATCAGAGAATTTTATGTCCGGACCAATTCCACCAGATATGTGCAAGCAAGGTACTATGAGAGGGCTTTTGATGCTTCAAAACAACTTTTCCGGCGAAATCCCGAGCAGTTATGTCAACTGTACAACCTTAAAGAGGTTTAGAGTCAGCAAGAATTCGCTTTCGGGCGCTGTTCCTGCCGGAATTTGGGGTTTGCCCCAGGTGAATATCATTGATATTGAGTTCAATCAAATTCAGGGTCCGGTTGCTTCTGATATCGGAAAAGCCAAGTCTCTTTCACAGTTGTTCCTCGGAAACAATCGCTTGTCAGGCGAATTGCCGGAAGAAATTTCGCAAACTACCTCCCTCGTAGCGATCAACTTGAACGACAACCAGTTTTCTGGAGAGCTTCCTAAGACAATTGGGGAATTGAAGTACGTGGACAACTTAGATTTGCAAAACAACATGTTCTCCGGTTCGATACCGGAGTCAATAGGGTCTTGTGGCTCTCTCAGTTCGATAAACATGGCGAATAATTCGTTATCAGGTGAAATTCCAGCCTCTCTAGGTTCTCTGCCTTCTCTGAATTCTCTGAATTTAGCAGCGAATAAGCTTTCGGGCCGAATTCCAGATACCTTGTCAACATTGAGACTAAGCCTTCTTGATCTATCCCACAATAGATTATCCGGTCCAGTGCCTCAATCTCTGTCAATTGAAGCTTACAATGGTAGTTTCGTTGGAAATTCTGGCCTTTGCAGCCAAACAATCAGCTTTTTCCAGCGATGCTCGCTGAAATCCGGGATATCCAAAGAGACTAATACCATCATTCTCTGCTTGGCTGTGGGTGCATTGATCTTGCTTGTCTCGTTCGCGTGCTACTTGAAGTTAAAGAAGTCAGAAAAGTACCATGAGCGTTCGCTAAAGGAAGAATCTTGGGATGTAAAGTCCTATCATGTGTTGAGCTTTAGTGAAGATGACATTCTTGATTCAATTAAGGAAGAGAATCTAATAGGGAAAGGAGGTTCCGGGTCCGTGTATAAAGTGGCAGTTGCCGATGGTAAAGAACTCGCTGTGAAACATATCTGGAACACGGATTCTACTCGTCGGAAAAACCACAGGAGCACAACGCCAATCCTTGGCCGACGCGGTGAAGTATCGAAAGAATTCGATGCAGAAGTGCAGACCTTGAGTTCAATAAGGCATGTCAGTGTGGTGAAGCTATATTGCAGCATTACAAGTGATGACTCGAGCCTGCTGGTGTACGAGTATTTGCCGAACGGGAGCTTGTGGGACCGCCTGCATTCCTCGCACAAGATGGAGCTTGATTGGCAAACAAGGCATGAGATTGCTGTTGGTGCTGCAAAGGGGTTGGAGTATCTGCATCATGGGTGCAGCAGACCGATAATCCACCGCGATGTCAAGTCTAGTAACATACTGCTAGATGAGTTCTTAAAGCCTAGGATTGCGGATTTCGGGCTCGCAAAGATTGTTCAAGCCAACAGTGGGAAGGACTCCACCCAAGTCATCGCGGGAACTCTTGGTTACATAGCTCCTGGTAAGCAAGTGAACTATTCACGCCACGTTTTTTGATCTTTGAATTAATGTTTTGCTAATCAATTTTGTTGTTGTTAACATTTGCAGAGTATGGATACACGTACAGGGTGGATGAGAAGAGTGACGTGTACAGTTTTGGGGTGGTACTGATGGAATTGGTGAGTGGTAAGAGGCCGATCGAGCCAGAATTCGGGGACAACAAAGATATTGTGGATTGGATTAGCAGCAAATTGAAGACTAAAGAGAGTGTTTTTAGCATAGTGGATTCAAGAATCCCAGAATCTTTGAAAGAAGATGCGATCAAGGTTTTGAGGATTGCAATTCTCTGCACTGCTAGAACTCCAAAGAAAAGACCAACCATGAGAAGTGTAGTCCAAATGCTAGAAGAAGCTGAGCCTTGTAAATTGGTCAACATTGTTATCAGTAAAGAAGGTTCTTATAACAAGAAGGAACTGAAAGATAAGGAGATGTTCAATGCTTACACTTAAGACTTAATTTTCCAAATCAAAGGTCGGAGATTAAGATTAGTGCTCAATTTTCACCCAAATAAATAAATAAATTTTGAGCCAATTTTGGTGGGAAGTTTGTATAATGATAGTATCATATTAGAGGTGAGATCGGTTGTAAAATATGTTAGCTAGAGCCTAGAAGTATGTAGTTGCTTTGTGTGCAATGCATGAGCCAAAGGCTCTTTTTTGCATTATAAAATAGTAGGACTAAACTACTCTCGATCCTTTAATAACTATATTTTATGTAAATATATTTTTCTATCATTTGGAGTAGTTAATATTTTATTTCTTCTGAAACATATATTTTATGTAAATAATAATTTTTTTTTAATTAACCCAATTTGATGATTGATGTGGTAATTTGAGTAGAAATTAGAAATAAAAATTAAATAATGTGGAATAAAATAAAATCAAACATCATCGTCTTATATTTTTTTCTCTCTTAAAACGTCTGTTATTAAAGAACGAAAGGAGTATCAAAATAATAAGGTGTCCTTTTTTCATAAAAAAGAAACAGAATCAGATCAGATAGCATAAGTGGCGATTTATCATTGAATTGTGGGGTTTTGAATCCTTTGATGCAGATGTTTTTTTTGGTATCTGAATGCTGTGAATCTGTTCAAGTTGTATCATTCGTAAGTCGTAACTGAAGAAATAATAAAATATAAAAAAGTTGGGGATAATTGAACATATTCGAAATAACTCTGCTGTTATGTCAACACCCTACAGCGACTACACAAAAAACATAAATAAAAAGGGATTTGGTCCAAGATGCTGCTAATTTCTCAATCAAGCACAGATCATCTTATATTTTTCTTCAACCCAGCTTGGATTTAATATTATGCCATTATATTTATTTTCTAGACCTAGTTAAGAATAGTCATTTGTCATAATCAGTCCGTTAAATAACGAAATACAGTAGCTTTTATCATTAGTAAGCCCATATATCTAGGCGATAAGAATAAGATACCAGGCCAGGCCAGGCCCGTCCCGGCCCGGCCCATCCTTTGAAGTGCCATTTTCTTCCGACATTCATTCATGTCTGAGACATGAAAAAGAAGATTCGCTCACAGTCATCTCCTTCCAGATGTGCAGCTAAAAGGTCCATATATTGTGCACATGTGCATTCAAGCAGCATTTAATTTTGTAATTGGTTGAGGTATCGATCAGCGCATATAATTCATGATAAAAGATAAATAAATAATAATTGATAACGACTTCTTTATTTTTTTTAATAATATGACTTTCATATCAAGGTATGACCGGGAAAAGAAAGGAAAACAACAAGTGTGGATATGCTGTAACTTTGAATTAATACATCCGGTAGTTTCTAATGTTTGTTAAAATATTTTTATTAGTTTTTAACGTTTAAACGTATTCGATGTGGTTTTTAACGTTTTATCACGATGTTCAAATTTATCATTCCGTCAATATGTTGACTAATTCCGTTAGTTTTATTTTTTAAATATTTTTTTAACAAATGAAATTAAAACAAATAATGAAAAATACAAAAAATTATAAAATAAAATAGGAAATTTATGGCCCCAAAAAATATTAATAAAAAGTAGTAAAAAACATACACATATTTATTAAAAGACATACACAACCCTAACATTATAAATCCAAGAATATACAAAGGTCTAGTAGTTGTTTTGCGTAATCAGTTTTTATTATAGTGGATTTTTTTTATGGCATTGTTCTCGAACCACTTATTATTATTTTTTATAAATGAATATATATTTTTATCACCAACCAAATAACCAATAAACTACATATTCTATATTGAATTGCGTGTTCTATATTTAAATCATACTAGTGAATTAGATAATTAAATAACAATAATAATATAAATCAAGATGAATATACACCAATGACCAGAATCCAAATACATACTCGATCGGTTGGAATTTTACTCCCTTCTTCTTATTGTTACCGTCTTGTTTAACTTTTTTATTGGAAGCTTTAAAAAAAAAAGAAACTATACATTTAATTTTAACTTTTTCTAGTAAGATCTATACATGTAGTTTTTTAATGTCTAAATTCTAATATAAATGTAACTATACTCATAGAAAAATAATCTAAATAAAAGTGACAGTGTTTCTTTTTTTGTGAATTTTTTTTCTTCCTGATATCCATGGTTAGAGATAAAACATACTTTAACTTTTACACATACATAAAAACATAGTACTATGTATACAAATAGGAAATAATATTATATTCATAATGATTTGATGATAACAGCAAAATAGTATTATTAATTTTTGAAACCGGAAAGAGATCGAGTAGTATTATGTATGTCTTTTAATAATTTATTGTATGTCTTTTACTACTTTTTATTGGCGCACAAATTTTTATTTTTTGGAGCCATAAATTTTCAAGCACCAAAAAAATAGTGCCATAAATTTCCTACTTTATTTTATAATTTTTTGTATTTTTCACTATTTGTTTTATTTATTAAAAAAATATTTAAAAAATAAAACTAACGGAGTTAGTCAGCATATTGATGGAAGACTGATTTGAACATCATGATAAAACATTAAGGACCACATTGAATACGTTTAAATATTAAGGATTAATAAAAATATTTTAGCAAACATTAGGGACACCGAGTGTATCAATCCTTGTAACATTACGAAATTCCCAAAAATATATAATTGGGCCGTTGCGTGCTTGGGCTATGTACTCCTTGTAGCATATAGGGTATTGTTATGCGTTTATGAGTAGTCAAGGCCTCACGGGCCCAAACCCCAACCCCAACCACCTTACATTCCTTCCCATTACATCCACTGTTAATGGGCATTCTAGCTCGCCGATTATTTTATTACTGATAAAAGTAATAATATGGATTTGAATTTAGGTTCAAATATCATATCTGTTTATAAAAAAAAGATTCACAATAATTTATTTTCCTTCATCTCCGGATTTATTTTATTTTATTTTATATCTTTTTATTATTGTTTTTATTATTTTTATTATTTCATGCTCACAGTGGAAGCGTCGTTATCAAAGTTAGACTGGTCTGACTAGGGAATTAGTGACTAAGTTATTAATTTGGTCCAGTTCAGCAATTCTGGTTAGAAATAAAACCAAATCAAAAAAACAATCAATTTGATCAAACTTAGAGGTTAAACTGATCGAATTAGTCCGTTAAACCAAATCATTAAATTTAGAGTATTACATTGACCCAATGGTTAAATTTTAACCATTAAACTATTAACTTAAGAGCGATTCGTTATCGGTTCAAATCCTAACTATTAGTGGTTACATATTTATTATAGTTTAAATTTTTAGTTGGGATAGGATCAAACTCCTCTAATTTTTCCTGGAACATGACCAGTCATATTAGAGGAACTAATTTTTCTTGGAACATGACCAGTCATGTTAGAGGAATCTAAACCATTCAATAAAATTGGACGAATGAGATTAAAAATTCAAGTCATTAATGAGTTGACCGGTTAATAAAATTCAACAAGTGGTCAGTTCATTAATTAGTTAAATTTTTAATCTCATCCATCCAATTTTATTGAAGGATTTAATTTTTTCAAACATAAAACATCTAAATCCGTTGGGATATGGGTTTTCTTACAGCTTCCTGTTAAACAAGAAAATGGAAAAGAAAAGAAAAAGACAGAAAACATAAAATGTGGGAAGGATGGGTGGTGATTGGTGGGAAGACTTGTTTGTCGGGTCACACGTCGCTATTGGTTTCCAAGACTTTTGCCGCTGAAGGATGGATCTATGTCCCAAAAAAAGGGCCTCTTCTCATTTATGTTACCCAAAACAGTGACGTTTAATGCAGAAAGAACAGCCTTTTTAGGCCATTTATGATACTTCGATTTACAATTACACCCCTCTTCCTCCTACAGTTGCCACTTTCCAGCAGCACTACCCTAATTAATGAACTAGCTAGCCTCTTGTCTATATACGCAATACAGTAGTACTACACTACGACTACTACTACTCAGATTTTCAGTTTTTCTTACCCTTTTCCTTTTTCCTTTTTCCAAAGTCGTAAATACAACGATGACTCAGTCGAGATAACGAGGATTCCACTAACTTCCTTTAAAGTCTCAATTTTCAACCTCGCAGGAGAACAACTATTTTAAAATATTCAAACTTATAATGAGTCTAAACAAAACCCTCAGATGGCTCTCATGATAGGAGTTTGGATTAGTAAGAACGGGGAAACTTAAATATTAGGTGGTGTATAAAAAAAACAAAACACTTTGAAAAGCCTAAAAAGAAGCCCACGAAAGCAAGTCCATAAAGATGTAGCTGCTGGCCTTCTGCTTATGGGCCTGAGCCCATAGATGTAGGATTTGACTTGTACTTCGGCTTCAAGCCTTGCACGAAATGCCCCTTTCTTTTGCTTTCTTTCACTTGAGTTTAGTGTCCTCGGTCGTTAATAGTGTTCTTTTTTTTCTTTTTTTTTTATTTTTTTTAGTCATTTTTAGGATGTTTTTTTCACCAGCTAAGTGCATATAATTTATTGATTATTTACCGGTAAAAATTCAATTCCGTACCCATTGTAATATAATGACATTTCTTATAAAATAAAGAGAAGCGTTTATCAAATTTTATGGAAAAATAATATTGCTGTTCGGTTTTTATAATTGGAATGGATCAAAATGAGCACATTTGCAAGTACCACTTGGACAGTCTTCCGATAAAAGAAAGAAAGTATCACTTGGACATTTTACATTTTACGAAATTACGTATATATATGTTGGATAGCACATACCAGGAACCAATTAATGCAATTAAAAGATGGTTTTAATGCTGCTGCTTTTATTACATAGAGAGGAATAGGATAGTAAATGTTAGTAATTGAGTGTTAACAATAATACTACTGTACAGTACTGCCACAAATCTTGGTTTGAAGTAGGCAATCAATCTCTGCTACATAGCATTAACAGCTACAATAGAAGAAGAAGAGGTTGCCGACACATTTACAAGCACACAATTTTTAAAATGGAAATAGGATCAGCTAGTATTTCCCTATCTATTGTTCAAGTAGTAATTTTTGAATTTGGTGGAGATGAGCTGGTTGCTGTTTTCACTGTAGACAGTAATTTACTGTGCAAAATATAGCTACCTAACCTTTTTTACCATGCTGCCTCTTCTTTTGGACCTTTCACAGGTAATATAATTGAATGCATTTGTTTTATTTCCCTTCTTTTCCAATTTCCATGTATCCATCTCTTTATACTAAAGGTCTCTTTTTTATTATTTTCTGATTATTTTTACTTAAGATTTAATTGCTAAAATGCTTTCTGCTAGAAATATATAAATTGATGTTTTTGGTAGAAATAGTTTTGCTTATCGGATAGTATGTGTTAAATAATCTCAAATAAACTCTAAAGTATTTATTTGATTAAATTTTGAGTTGTGTATTTTTCAATATTATCCTTCAACTATTGTTAAGGTTACTTTTGTTATAAATTAAGAATGGTACCGGAGGAGGTGACACGGTTGACGTCTACGTTCCATAGTTGTTTTTTTATGCATACTAGACGGACTATGAATGTCCAAGCACATGAGCTGGGCCAATTGGTTTTGATTTCCGGTTTAGAAAATATTTGGGTAGAGAAATACCCCGAGGCGATCGCGCCTTTTGTACGTGCAGATTTGAATTAATCTTATCATCTATTTTAATTTTAAAAAAGAAGAAGAATGCAATTATCGTATTTTTCTCAATTATTTAAAGTTGAACCCATCAAATAATTTAGAAGTGAGTAAATAGTGTTACGTGTAAATACACTAGAAAAAATAGTGAAAATTTTATCGTAAGTTTGAATGATTTAGCTGGAAAAAATTATGGGAAAAAGAGTTAAGGTTTATATTAAAACATAATTGAATTAAAAGGAAATAGTTGAACTGGATCATGTGCTCGTTACAACTTGAAAGGCACTCAAACTAAACTATATATAAATTTTATAATGCTATTCATACGAGTCATAAATGGAATGATATAGAGTCAACAATGTGCACATTTCTATTTTTGTAAAGCCAATGCCATTGCTTCCAAAGTCATTGACAATATATAATTGGTACATAGGGGATTTAAATAATTCAAAAACCCAAATGCTTTAAATAATTCAAGAACCTAAATGAGAGTGAATCCTTTAGATCTTTGATGTAGGGGTGGTCTATAACTGGATAGAAGAAGAGAACACTACTTGTCTCTTTAGCTCGCTTTGTTTTTTTTGATAAGCTTTTGCTTGCTATGTTTGTCCCAAAATTTTAAATCCTATGCATTATTATTATTATTTTGTTCCTCGAGCTTTTTCTCAATCCGAGATTAATCTTATTTGCGTATTGTCAGGTTCCCAAAGAAGAATGATCATTTAAGCTTTATTTTTTCCATTCTCAATACTCGAATTCAAAACCTTAATTAAGGATAGACGAGTCTTTTACCACTTTGCTACAACCAATGTTGATTTCTATATTCGTTTGTTACCTCTATTATGTTGATTTTATTTATTTAATTTAGGCCAAAAAAATAAATTACAAAAGTAAAAGGGAAAAAAAGATCACAAGTGTCATCACTAATCAATGTGGTAATACAGTAAGGCACAATCGTCAACCACTGATAATCAATAACTTGGGCAAAAGCTAGAATGACAATTTCATCCGCAATAGTTGGCTTCTCGAAAGACATGGATCACGCTAAAAGAACAACCCTCAGTATTGAGGATATCCTTTATACTGCGAACCAAGTCCATATCTGCAACCAGGAAAGAGTGCTCTTGGTTCAGAGCATGCACAACACTTGCATTGTCAACCTAAATTTCCACCCTATGCTAGCCCCTACCCAAAGCCTATCGAAGACCATGATAAACATCCCAGAGCTCAGCTCGCTAAGCCGAACACGGCCCCAATTTGATAGCAAAACCACCTAACCATTAGCCACCTCATTCCTAAAATACCCTTATGTTATCGCGCGTTGAATAGAAGACCGACATGTACCGTCCGAGTTTAAAGTCACCATACCAGCAGCTGCAATAGTCCACCTAATCGCCACTGATTTGCACTCACCTTGAGCAACACCTTGTAACGGCTCGGCCTTAGCAGACTTGGTTGCGTTAACAATATCACTTACAACAACAACTTTAGACTCCAACGAGACCGACTTGTTGCTGAAAACCATCTCATTTCTCCACTTCCAAACCCACCAATACGTGAACCCGAACAAGTGACTACAATCATCAACCGGGTTGGTAAGAAAATTTCCGTACAAATTCAACGCCAACCTGCCACGAAAAGGAATACTAAAGAACCAATTCCAATCCGTATGAGCTATAAGAGTTCGCCAAAGCGAATGAGTTGTTGCACAACCTCAAAGCTAATGGTCCATCGACTCGTCGACCATCCCGCAGTAGGGGCATAAGGCGCTCTCCGCTAGATGACGCATGCATTGTTCGAGATTGGTCAAAATCTTTTGATGACACATCAACCCTAAGAACAAATGCATCATTTGTGAATTGACCCACTTTCACGTTAGGTTCGAAAAGCGATCAACAAGACCCTCAGCGTACCCAACTAGGAAAAGATAAGCCGAATTCATAGTAAATTCACCATTCAAAGAGAATCGTGAATATCGTTCATCCATCCCTAATGGCTGACTTGGAGGGCAACAATTAGTAATGGATGTAACCATGTCATCCTCTAGGTAGAAGGCCAAAAAAGACCGATTCCAACGACCATCCGAAAAAATACTTTGATATTCTTTAATTTATTGATGTATAGAATAGTCAAACAAAATTATCAAAAAATTAAATGGACCAATTGAGTTATAAAAAGCACGTTAATCATCATACTCCTAGAATCCAATGAACTAATAAAGAGTTTTCAAATTCAAAACAAAGAAGAAAGTAGAAATAAATTAGTCCAACAAATTTATTTGTAATGAACAAAGAAAGAAGGAGAAAGTTAGAAATGCAGTTACGCAGGTACCCTTCCCTCGTCCCGTCCCTCCCCAATTACCTTATTTGTACTTACTTATACTTTGGCCTGCCACACATCTTACGTCACCTTAAAGTCCAACAAAATACCGATGTAGCTTGTAGCCGTAGGCTGTAACTCCCAATAACCACCCACATGTCACCCTATCTTTCCCACACTACTAATGCCTCATAAACAAACATAAAATAATAATAATATTTCATTTGTTTCTCCAACTATCCTCTCTAATTAACGTTTCAATAGAAAACTAATCTCGATCAAATGTGATTGACCTCTAAAGTAATGAGCCTCTAAGTATGAATATAAGACACTTACATACTTCTTGGTTTGTGTTTCAAGATAGCTCAAATGGAGAGCTCGTAGTTCTACACCCGAAGCGCGCAAGTGTCGAAACACGTCGTGATGGCGCAATCTACCTTCCACAATCGAGGCGAGAATATCTTCACGAGCGTTTCAAATACTCAGGCTTAGACCACTACCACAATCCACGCCAGTCCACACCGATGTTAATAAATTAATTACTTATTGTATTAAACTAAAATAGTA
The DNA here is from genome assembly GCA_002752925.1 of Viola pubescens var. scabriuscula. Classification (NCBI taxonomy): domain Eukaryota; kingdom Viridiplantae; phylum Streptophyta; class Magnoliopsida; order Malpighiales; family Violaceae; genus Viola; species Viola pubescens. The sequence goes on from NBIL01144100.1 coordinate 13,585, forward strand.
GGCCTTTCAACGTGGGACTCAATACAATTTTCTCCATTTTTAGACTCGAATATGATATTCGAATTATGACTCAATCATAACCCATGTTAATAAATCGGGTATTAATTACTTATTGTATTAAATTAAAACAAAACAAAACATAAAACAACAAAAGGGTCGAGAACTAGATGTAGACCTTTTAGCATTGGGAGAGTGGGGGAGAAAGAGAGAGAGAAAGGGGTAGATAGCTGAGACAAAACGGCGAGTGTTGGCTAGCAGAGGGAAAAGGGAAAGAACAAAGAAGAAAGGGAAAGAGAAGAAACGAATAGGAAAAGTTGAAAATGGCTTTTCACCGACCTCACCCCTACAATCCATAAACCCCAAATGCAAATTACCCAAAATGCCTGCCAAATCAAGCTCTTCCCTTTCTTCCCTTTAACTGAAAAAACAAACAAACCCATTTAGTATTTCTTTTTCTCTTACCCAAAGAAGAACTCAAGATTGCTATAAGAAGATGGATGGTGTTTCTGTTCTGCAAAGAAGGCTGATGATTCACCATTGTTCTGCAATGGCTGCTGATGGCTTGCTTGTCTTCTCTTCCTTTTCGTTCAATTACCAGGCTACCCTTGGTCATCACCATGAGGTAGCCCATGCGAATCCAAGGTCAGTTTTAGTGTTTTGGTAGATAAAAAAGGAGATGAGGGAGGAAAAGAAGAGAGACCCAGTAACAATGTAGGCGCTAAGAGGCAGACAGGATGGAGCCAGGCAAAAATATCAAAATATTATCGTACATAGTTCTTTTTCTTTTCTTTCCTTTCTTTAACAAAAATTACAGTACCTCTCTTTTAGACTTTTACTGTTGTTCCTGTTGTTGTTTTCAATTTTTTGTTTACTGCTGGATCGGAGGAGGAAGAGATCGTGGTGGGAGTGAGGAGATGAAATCATTTTGGTAATTTTTTACATTGTTTGTACTTTGTAAGCCGAAATGTTTTGTACCCAATTTTTATGATATACTAGATGGGAAAAAGAAAGGTTCTTTTCTGGATATGGATGGCGTTATGCTTTTCCTCAGTTTTTGCATTGGTTTTAGCTTACCAAATGTAATGGCAAATTTACTCAATGTTCTTTTCTTTTTCCCTCTTTTCCCCATTTATTATTGTCCTCTTTCCAGTAATTATTTTCCATTAGATGAAGAAATCATTGCAATGTCGGTGAGCTTTGCTCTTTTTGTTGTTGTTGTTGTTGTTGTGTTGTAGATGCAATTTTCTCATTGAAACTAATGTGGTTGCCCTTTGGAGCTTTTGAGAGATTAAAGTAAAAGCTTTAGGAATAAAACTATTAAGATTTCCTTTTGCGGCATCCGAAATTAGTGCATGTGGGTTTTGTGTGCCTCACTTGGTTTCACTTTCATCTATGATTGAGAATACCATGTGGAAGATGTGGTGGGGTAGCCATTTTTTTTTCTCTGATCTTTTTACTTAGATTTGTCCTGCTTAAGATACTTGTCATCCATACAATTTCTTACTGTTTGCTTTAAGCTGGGATTGCTAATGCATTATCCATTTGGATCTATTCTAATGTGTGCCTCTCATTCTCCAATTCTGGCTAGTAGCTTGATCCTCGAAGAAGATGATGCGTGAACCTTCCAAATGCAATCTTGAGTATTGCTTGTTGTTCCGGATTATATAATTCAATTGTTATCTTCAGTTTGTTCCCTGTACCAACTTCTTGGAAATTTAGAAATCTCTCTGTATCTGTGGAATGTGCTTCATTCATTCTCTTGCTTGTTTGATAGTATTTGATATCTTTTTGTCATATGGATCTTCCATGAATACCTACAAAAGTTCAGTAAGCAGTGCAACTCATGGAATAGTAGTGGTATTACGATCGGATTTTACTAGTTCAGTAGCTGGTATTATTTGTTAGACAATTTTCTGTTACTGTGGAAAGTTTAGTGTCCTTATGTGTTTACAAACCCATCTCTGCAGGTAGAAATCACTTATGTGATTAAAAGACAGTAATTGGGTCGTTGTTTTGATTTTCTGTGTGTTGTATCTAATTACTTGGAAGATATGATGTCTCTGTCTTGTAACAGGTATAGTAAACCCCAATGACACTTTTCTCTTTTTCTTAAAGTATCTACTCTTCATATTATTGTTCTTTGAAGGTTGTGAGCTGCGATAGAACCCTAAAATCATGAACCACATTTCTATTCTGCGTCTGTTGTGGATATCTCCTTTGTGCTAATGAATTTCAGGCAGAGCATTCTATGCTTCTTGGTTTCCTGCTAATTTTCGTGTTTCTGTGATATAATTCTTGACTAATGTATAGTGAGCAGTTCTTCCATGCTTCTGAGTTATCTCACAAGTTAAAATGCAAAGGAACAGTTCGTATGTGATTACATTTCTTGTGCAATGCCATATTTTTCGATGATGGGTGAATTTTCTTGGATCTTTGTTCCAAATGATATGCTTACCTTGTTCTGGTTTGGCATGTAGTCTTGTTTTCCAGAAAGTGATAAACATTCTCCAATCGTGTAGCTTACCGTATCAGCTCGTAATTGTTTTCCAGCTGTTTTTTTTTTTTTTACAAATGTAAAAGAAAATAAATTATTTTGGATTTGAAAATAGAACGTCAATTATATATTTTAGGTATGACAATGACAATAACTTTTTTCTTGATGCATTGTCTCTCCTCCTTTCTCTCTCATTTTCTATCACAGTCTTCATCAGTTCGCATATATGAACAGATGGGTTACGCCTTGTTGGGCCAAATGATTAAACGTTTGTACTTGACAATGGGCCCATTGACAGAAACTTACTCTCTACTCCGAATTGATCGCTGGCCTTCCCCACACTAACATTCACCTGCACTCCTCCTCATTTTATCCCACCAACATTTTAACACAGCAATACTACTGTTTTACTACTTCTAAGATTGAAAATAAAAAAATCCAGTTTTTCTTTTAATATATC
>NBIL01144111.1:0-13133 GCA_002752925.1 Viola pubescens var. scabriuscula
TATATTTATTTATTTATTTATTTATTTATTTATGCAAGGTAGTCAAACCCGGTTTAGCCTGGCCGATTCGACCGATAAATTCAAAGGCCGGTCAGTAGGCCGGGTTTGAAAATTCTAAAAACTCTCTTTCTTCGAGTTGGGCTGAAAATCGATCGATCCGGTTCGGGTTAAATCGGATTGATCCAAAGAAAATAATTTTTAAAAAATTGAATCATATTCAACATGTTAGCCAACAAAAGATTAACTACTATACCAACACGTGTTTGTGATATTAAAGTAGACCATATAAAATAAAGATAAGATAAAATTTATTATACTTTACCCAAATATTAAATTTTATTTACTAATTTATTAAGATCACAGGTCAATTTGGTTTGATCTCGGTTGAACTTTTGACGCTTGGCCTTTACTAATTAGTACACACATATTAATAGGTTTTATTTGAAAATTCATCCTAGTTTAATTCCTTTTTCTTTCTTTTTTTTAAAGTAAAAAACAAGAAGTTGAGAAGTTTTGGTTAGTGTTTCCTTCCTTCTCTAACGGGACAAACCAATATCCGAAAAGGATTGGTTGCATCTAATTTATATGTTATTTGAGGAATAATACATCCACGATTCCACGTGAGTTTTATCATTTGATCAATAACTTTCTCAAGGTCGATCACTTTTCATGCATCTAATTATGATTCTTATATTAGACTAGATCTTAAAAACATTGCATAAACTTTATACCAAAGCATGTATATGCCGAAAGACAACAACATGCCTTTATTTTAGAATCTGAATTACACGTATATATCTAGTTTTATCAACAGGTTCAAAATTAAGATATGGGCATATCTTTTTTTCAGGCAACAAAATGTATTAATTCTTTTTTTGGTACAACAAACAAAACATTAGTTGAATTGAATGCAATGTTTTGTTTTTTATGGGAGGAATTTAATTTTGGAGCATTTTAGGCACTAAAACAAGTTCCTAGAAGTTTCCTCTCCTCCAAGGCACAATGCGAAATGGGATAGAATTATAACTTAGGAATCAAGTAAAATTTGACAGTCAATTTATTCATTATGATCATATACAATATCACAATGCACAAAAGAAACCAAGAAGCATATATAGTGGGCAATTATTATGATTGCCAAACTTTTCATTTCCCACTTAAAATGTTATTGTGTCCTTTTTATCTTATCGATCGATCCCTTTCTACAAGGAACAGAAAAATAAAAATAAAAAACAGAAGGAATCCAATACCCAAACATATCCAGAACTCCATCATCATGGCTAATTAACCTCATCTCTCTCCACAGAGAATAATTATTAACTAATTAATTAATTAACCGCCCTGCTGCTCTCTTGTAGTTATATAATTAATTAATGTTCTTGCTGTTGCTCTCATTAATTAATTAAAATTAATTAAATTAAGAGTAGTAATTATATTAGATTTGAAATCTTTGCCTGCAAGATTGGCAAGTGATCTCCATGCACGTAGAATCTATCCGCTTTGTCGCCCTTTCCCTCATTCTCTCCGCCTTTTCCACTTCCTCCCTCGCCCTCTCCCACATGTGCCTCGCACGTGCGAACTCGCTCTGCGCCATCTCCATCTCCCTCCTCGTCATCTCCCTCACCCTCTCCGCGTACTCCTTCTCCATCGCCGCCAGCCGTATCTGCTCCGCCGCCTGCCACTTCACCGCCTCCACCTCACCCACCTCGCACATGCCCCCCCCACCCTTCTTCCCTCCTGCCTGGATTGGGCTAATCAGGCTTATCGACAGCTGCAAGTCCACCGTGGATGATCCAGGCCCAAGCCTAGGCCCACCTCCCCGGAAATTTTGATGATGATGATCCGAATCTGACCGTACCGTTGATTTCGCTGATGTCGACCGATATCTCAGGGAATTAGAATCTAATGTCAGTTGAGGTGGAAGCAGCTGCAGCTCCTTCTGATCTTGATGATGATCATGATCTCCCATTGATGAATGATGATCGAAAAAAGAAGAGGAATTTTAAGGTGAGGGAAGGACTACAATTGAGTCAGGTTTGATCCGTTTTCTTTTTTGCCCGTGGCCCGTGGGGAGAGTTGCTAGCTGCTGCTTGCTCATATATACCACTCAAGAAATGGCATAATTACCAAATCAACCCTGCTTCCCATGCAAAATGACTCAACTACTTTCCACGCGCGGAAATGACAACAAAGCCCTCCTTCAAGCTCTCACTACATGACTATCGGGAGAGGGCTCTTTTGGTAATTGACGAAGGAACAATGTCAATTCCGTTATAGAAAAAGCCAAAAGTATGGGGAGAAGAGTAACGGATCACGTTATGAAGGTAAGGGAGTACCTTTTTTTGTGTTCTAGTGCAGTGCTTGTCTCTCTTTTTTTCCCACACCTTTTTCACTTTCTCATCTTTTTATTTATTATGATTATTTTAATATTTGTTTAATAGTGTATATATACAAGACTAACTCATTAAAGTATAGTGCAGTGAATAAAGGAGCTGGATTGCGAGACAGAATTACAGATCACGATATGAGATCGTCAATTTAATTCTTTAATGATTTTTTTAAGCTAAAGGGCTCTACTACTGAGCTTTATTAATCAAGTAATTAATAAGAGATTTCACAACTAATTAAATAATTTGAACAAAATTGTGCAAGTGGCTCATGTTTAATTTTCTTACCGGATAGATTAACCAATTTAGTTTTCGTGTTGGATTTACAATATATATGTTTAATTTCCTCTCTTTTTTTCTTCTATCAATCTCTTATGAGATATTAAGAGCACGTTATCTATCAAATATGTTTATAGCTGATTTCTTTCTATTTTTTGTATTGATTAATTTAGTTCATGTGTTTGAAAAAAAAAAATCAACCAAACCCTTTATATGATTAAATTAGTCCCTATATTCGTAAAAAAAAATCAATCTTTAGTCCTCATGTTAGTAAAAAAATTCAATCAAACTTCTACAATTATGGAATCTCATATTTCTTCCACGTTTGTAAATTTATTCCAACTAAATCCTACCTAATTACTCATTCTAATAATTTTTATGCAATCCATTAAAAATGATGAATCTAATTTCGTACTAAAAATTGCTAAATTTACAGTAGAAATATAATTTCTTTATTGATTATGTTACCTTATTTATAATAAAAATATATAATTTAAAATGTCTAAGGGTATATTATACATATTAAATACAATGAGGGCCACAAAATGGACCATAATATATATATATATATTGAAAGTAATTAAAATACTTTTTGGAGATATTTATTTTATTTTGGTTTTTAGTTCCTTTTTTTAGGGATGAGGATGGAGGGGAGTGGGTGTGTAATAATTAGAGTCGCACGTGCGTTAAGAGTGTGTGTGTGTGTGTGTGATTTTTTATTTTTTATCTTAATTCTTTTTTAAAAATTTCTTTTGGACTTGGATTGTTCATATACGGCTTTATGGTAGGGATACAGTTGTCGGGCCCGAGTGCAAAAAGCTTTCCACTTTCTAACTCAGCAGCCAACGCTCGGAGCAGGACTGGCACGTGGGATGCCCACTCGGACCATGATTGTGGTTACTGACCTTTGCGCCACACTTGACAATTTTAAGATCGATCGTGTGCTCTCTCTTCTTCTTTTTTCCCTCTCTTATACAATCTACATCATATATATACAATATTAACTCACCAGCATCTTTAACGAAACATCTAAATATGGACTAGAGCTTTGAATATTTATTTCCGGATTATAAATTAAATTAGATCGGCGTCTCTAACGAAACATTTAAATATTCAAATAAAATTGATTTTGGATCCTAATTCAAGATGCTCTGTTTGTTGTGATTTTCATTTTTATTTTTTTTATTAGTTCTCATATAACTTTCAAAATAAAGAGAAAAAAATCATAAAAGAATGTGATTTTTATTTTATTAAAACTCATAAGTTAACTTTCAAAATAAAGAGAAAAAATCATAAAAGGAATGTGGAAGGAGGTTGAACCCACGCCCTTTCCAACCAGAGCGCCTTAGAACACTCGGCCACCTCCACCCGGATGGGGTAAATTTGAAAAGTCAGACTAATATTACATAGACCGGTGAAGATGAATGAAATAACGAGTATTGCAGATATGCAGTAAGGTGTAACAGGATTAATAGAACTAGAGTCACAAATATATGTCATTTTATTTTAGTCAGTCTCAAATGATTTTTTTCTATTTTATCAACCGCAAACATTTTACCCGTTAATTCAATATAATCTCAACGGTTAAAAAAAAATTAATGGAAACAAACTCGGTTAAATTTGATTATTTTAATAATTTTTGCTCATAAATTGATCCACTAAGAGAAATAAAGAAATTCGTACTAAACAAATAATTAAAGATAAAAAATAAAACAAGAAAGAAAACCCCCAAAAATCGTTTTTTCCTCTCCCCCAATTCTCCTCTGTCCCCAATTATCTTCCATAACTCAATTTTTTTGGACAGCAAGAAAATTAGAAGTAGACTCAATTCCAAAAGACCAGAAATTACTCCCTTCGTTTTTTTTTTTATAAATTGAAGATTTTATTAGCACCATCGGAAAGATGGTGAACAGAAAAGAGATAAGAGAATATACAAGTGTCGCTTCCTTAACAGAGGAAGCGATAGGCAAAACACAAAAAATAGCCAAACGCTCTCTACAAACACGGAACAGGACCTGGACTATTGTCCAGCACTACCTCAAGTTAAGAGCCATAAAGGCTGCCCAGCACTACCCCAACACTCCCTTCGTTTTTTATTAATTGACTTTTTCAAATAGTAAAAAAACGTAAGACAATGATCTTTGATCTTATTTTATTTCATATTGTTTCATTTTTATTCCTAATTTCCACTCAAATTACCACATCATCATCAAATTGGATTGATGCATAAAAAAAATTATCATTTGCACAAAATATATGTTTCGGAAAAGATAAAATGACAAATATTATGAACAGTAAGAATTCGTAAAAAAATATCAATTAATCGAAAACGGAAGGAGTACTTACAAATGAGCAAAAAAAGGAAGACAAACAAGAGCATTTAGCAATTAATTAGCACATCCTGAAACACCATTTGTCTGTCCAAAAGGGAAAATATATATACATGCCTGGTAATGCGTGCTAGCTAGCTACAATGTAAATTACACGCACAGAACCCCAGGCTTCTGTAATTAACTCTCAACTTCTACATCTATCAAAAGATATATCATAAAAAATCACAAAATTAATCACAACTGAGGAGATGTTGAGTCCAACAAGAGGAATTTGACTTCCTCATCTTCTTGCTCCAATGTATCACCACCGCCATCATCATCGTCATCATTAACTTGCAATGTTCTAACTTGCATGAATTCACCACAAGAAGTAGAAGAAGAGAAAGAAGAAGCTCCATCCACATGATTCTCCATAAAGCTCGTAACCCCCCCTCCTCTTCTTGTAATTTGCCTTGAAACAAGCCTGCCTTAGCCTCTTAATCTTTCTGCTACCCTCTTCCCATGATTCTCCAATGGAGCATCCCTCTTTCTGCTACCCTCCTCCCATCATTTTCAATCTCCGCTCACCACTACCAGGTGTTGTTTCTGCCGGCTCCTGCGACTGTCGTGTCACCAGACTCACCACTATGCAGGTAACAAGTTCGAATAAATTGTCATGTCGATGGATTTTCTATTTTTATTTTTGGTACTTGCGTGGAATTGTTCCTTGTTGGAATATTTTTTATTAAAATATTATTATCATTAGTAAATTAATTAACTAATTAAATATCAACCTTTATTATACCAACGTCTACTAACATTTGCCAAGCTTTCAATTTTTTACGGTTGGCTTTCAAATTAGTTGGACATTGTTATTATTATTAATTAAAAAAATGGTAAAATTCACTTATACATTTGTATCATATATTAAAATAAATCATTATATTTGTAATTAAGTTAAATAAGTTACTGCATTTGTCCACTTGATCTACATAAGTCACTTTTTCCTAAAAATAGTTATACATTATTCGGCATTTAAAAAATAAAATAGTTATACTTTGTTCGGCATCTAAAAAAAACAACATATGACTATGCTGATTTAGAAATTAAATTTAAAAATAAAAATATAAAAAATCGACGTGTCAAAAAAACCAAATAAATAAATAAAATTGATTTCACAAAAATAGTGATTCATTATTTTGATCTTACTCGATGTTAAGGGATATTATTTTGATCCCCTTGATTTTTTATTTTTTGATATTTTGATCCAACTTTTTATTTTTCAATTGCAAAATGAGTGTAGGGCGTAGCTTTTATGCCATGTCATTTAAAAAAAATACCATGTAAGCATAACTTTATGATATATCCAAACGAGACATATTATTTTTAGGAAGGAGTGACTAACGTAGATCAAGTGGACAAATACAATAGCTTATTTAACTCAATTATAAATATAGTGATTTATCCTGACATGATACAAATACATGAATTTTACCCTTTTCCCTTGTTAATTTCATCTCTCTTTTTTTTTTTTTGAGAATATTTCATCATCTCATCTTGACCTATATATAACCCGATCGTAGAGTTTAATATGTGAATTCATATTTCTTTTATTATAATTCTTGACTAAAAGATTAAAGGTGTTATTATATAGAGTTTTTGGATCTTTAAGTAGTGCAAAGTTAAAGATTACGATGAGGTGGTTGAGCTGTTGTATCCCCGGAACAGCGTGTAAAATAATTTAATCCGTTGTACTAAACTACCGCAAATGGCAAATGGTGCGTATCGTCTCTAGAGAGCAACCTGGTTTTGCCTCATCTCTCTTCGCTTTCATATTCAGTAAATTTGATAATTCTGTTCGTTATCTATTTATTCACATATCGAGGTAATCTCTTATTACTGTGATTTTATTTTATATTTATTTAATTTATTTAATTATTTCTATTAATCTCCAACAATTAGACATTATTACATGGAGATTAATAATGTTCGAAGTACTAATAAACTATCTTCTTTGTTATGGTACTAATTATAAAATATGGGAGTTGGTTTGGTATGATGATCATGAAGTTAGTTTTAAAGAAAAGTGAACATAATGAGAAATGAATTAAAAGAATTACTTATCATGGAGTTGTGGCAAAGGCAGTGTGAAACTGAAAATGTTTTGGAAGAGCTGCTTATATAAATATTTGTGCAACGTGGGAATTTTACTCCATTGCCTTTTGAAGGCTAATGAATTTATTCGGATGAAATGATCCTCCAAATTATGTATCATATTTTTGAGAACAAAATCATTTTGGTTGTCTATTAATTAAGGCTAATATTAACCATGTGTGCTATTCTCTAAAATGATACTTATTTAATTAAGGTTATACATGTTAGATGCATGATTCATTATGATTTTTAAATAGTAAATATATGTGTGAAATATTTGAATCATTTCTAAACTAAGAAATGATTATGAAAACGTGGTCTTATAACTATAGCTTAATATATTAGAAAAAATGATTATAATAAACTCAATAATGGTTGAGGATAATGATTGTTGAAATTTATGTATGAATGTTTAGCAAATAATATTTAATACTAATTAATTTGAATTAGTGTGTCGTGGTCTTAAAAACATTTAAAGGATGATAATAATTAGAATAATAACTTAACTTACATATTTTGATAATTTTAAATTTTAAATTTTTAAATTAAGTGAGATTACTAAATTTTGTAAGTGTTTAAATTTTAAATTAGTGGAGGTAATAAATGACAAATTTGTAACTCCTTAATCAATTATTCAAATGGAAAATAGTTTTGAAAAAATATTTTAATTGCAAGTTCTTAATTTTTCCTTTGAATTAAGATGTGCATTTATGAAAAAGTGAATTTTATTAAAATAAAAAATAAATGTTTTTTACCTCATTACTTGATCAGTGGGATGTAAGGAATTACACTTTATGGTGTATTGCATCTCATTATACTTGAAATGTATAATGATGCTATTTGGATCACTTTTTAAAGTGGATCTTTATTTATTGCTCACCGATGCTCATTTATGTGGTGATGAAATTTGTTGAAAATTAACGGAGGCATTTTACTATTATCAAATTCACCATACAGGCTAAGTTATTTCTTTGATCCTTAGCTAGTGATGAAATTTGTGTGGTTATAAATAACCCATAAAAAAATGAATACCACATATGATAATATATCAGATCGTAATGCAACTACTAAAGTAGTGCATAGTAAATTGTGAAAATCTAGATTGATCTGTGAAATATGAATAAATCTTGCGCAAAATTCATGATGTTGAGAATATTGTAAATTATTTTACAAAATTCTTTGATGAAAGTAAAGATCTAGATAGCATCAAGGGGGTTGGGGTTAAAGCTCAAATATAATTAATTGATGCGAATCCATCCATATCGCATGCGCACGCCGTGCCATTGCCGCCCATCGGGCCAATAACTCGTGCCAAAGGCAAACAACTGCAAGGGAGGCTTTCACAGCTGCTATACAAGGAACTGGAGCGAGAAATGCTCATCGAAGAAGTTGTCCTGCGCGAGAAGACCCCAAGGCTAGTGACGTTGCTCTTAGCCTTACCGGACGCGCCATGCACGTCTGCCCGGGCCATTTCGAAGCAGGGAGGTTCAAGGCGGGAGACCAAGCCTTGCCAATATTTGTAAAGATGTTATTCAACTCTGGACCAAGTTTGAAGATGTTCTCACGAGTAGATCGTCAGATGGCCTAGAGAGACATTCTCGAACGCAAGTGTTCTACTAAGACAAGAACTCTCGGACGCGTCAGGCCACACTGTCCGAGCCATTTTGGCTAGTACGAATTCGATTTTGGCAAGCGACCTTGTTCCCTGTATCTAAGGGTGTTAGCTTGCGTTGGATCAAGTTTCAGCCCAAACACATGAGCCGTTTGAAAAGATGGCCATAGTTGACATTTGCGCTCACAGTGTGTACGCTGGGCATCATGCGTCTTGTGGAAGTCAGGCCAAACTGAAGTCCAACCATGCGAATATTGTTTTAATGATTTAGAACTTTTTTATTATATTTATTATTTAGTTGTTTAAATTATTAGAGTAATTGCACGAATAGAACTCCTAGTTCTATCCCAAGTAGGTTTAGTTATTTTCTATTTAAAGAGCCGCTTGGCTTCATTGTAAAAACCTTTGATTAATTGATTTTTAAGACTATGTCTTTTGAGAGTATTTACTCTATTGTTCATGGGTGAACCTTGTTCCTTATTGAGTCTGAACGCTTGAGTAGATTGCAAGTAAAACCCGAAAGTTCATTCCTTGTTCGTTTCCCCTATGTTGATATTCACAAGTTGAATATAGGTCTAGAATTCAATCAAGAACCTCACTTGAATCGATTAGGATGGTTAGCACACATTGCTAGCAGGTCTAAGCTCGTCATGTTGAGCTTTATCATTCCGCAAACGAAATCCTTTCCTTTGAACTAGATCAAATCGAGGTTAAACGCATCCTACGCACCTAGGATCGTATCATTAACTACCTATGAGGATACCCTACCTAGTGAAATGGTGATTGCAAAATGTATAAAGTACCTTTCAAAGGGAAACATGTGCCTATATTGTGACGCCCCCCATTTCCTTCACTTCTTGGACCAAATGTACTAATAAATGCACCATGATAGTAAAGAAGGATGGAAGGAATAGTCGTTCCATTTTGCAAAGTGTAAATATAATGTGATTTTGGAGCTCGTCTAACTGGTTTGGGTCCACAACTTTCTGGTTTATCTTCTTGAAAAAAGAAGCGAGTTCAACTACAATGAAGGTCACTTCTTTTGAGGGACTACAAAATCGTAAGGCAATTGGAAGCAAAATCTCTAATAACACATGAGAATCATGGATTTTTAACCCAGTGATTTTTCTCTCATTCACATTTACAAATGAAGCAATGTTCGATGGATACTCGTCGGGCATTCAAACATCATGCAACATTTGACAAAGTATAGTCTTTTCTGCAGTTGACATTGTGAAAGATACAGGCGGTATCTTTTGGCGACCATCAGCGAGCAAAATATGATACAATTTTGATATGATTCCAAGGTCTACCAAGTTCAGCCGAGCATTAAGGTTATCATTTGACTTGGAGTTAACACCCATTAAGGCCCAGAGTATATTGTCGCACGATGTCTTCTCTATGTGCATCACGTCAAGATTGTGATGCAGTAAGTTGTGTTCCCAATAAGGGAGCTCAAAGAAAATACTCTCTTTTTTTCCACAATTCTTTTGCAAGATCAATTTCTTCACCTTCAACATCATCACCACTCCATTTTCTCTTACTTTATTTCTTCTTTTGTAGCTTTCCCGGGATGTATTGGATGCCTTCTAATTCACGCAACACTTCACTACCATTAGCATGCGTAGGTGCTACCCAAAGTTTAACTTTACCATCAAACTCACGTTCCTGATGGCGAAACAAATGTTTTGTAGGCAAATATCTACGAGGACCTAAGTAACAGTGTTTACCACCATTGTATAACCACTTAGAACAAGTTGACTGAGCGAAACAAGGGCAATCAAACTTACCTTGAGTGCACCACCAGGATAGCATAGCGTACGTAGGGAAATCATTAATGGTTCACATCAATGTTGCACGCATATTAAATGTTTGATTTGCCACGACATCAAATGTTTCAACCCCCTCCCATGAAGTCTTCAACTCATCAATTAATGGTTCTAAGTTTATATCTATGTCATTTCCAGGACTCTTCTTACTAGGGATGGTTGTTGTCAAAATGAATGAACATTCTTTCATACAACTCTAATGAGGTAAATTATAAACAACACACACAACTAGCAATGTATTGTGATTAGTGGACATGCTTCTAAATGGATTAATTTCATCACTAGCGAGTGCTAGCCTAATATTCCTAGGGTCTGCAACGAAGTCAGGATAATGAGCAGCAAAAGCTTTCCAAGCTGCTCCATCAGCTGGATGCCTTAATAACCCATCTCTATTTCTACCTTTTTTATGTCATTGCATGTCAGCAACTATTTTCTCGTATAAATACATCATTTTCAGCCTCAGAATAAGGGGAAAGTAATGACAAACTTTCCGAGGCTTATTTTTGTTCACTTCTTTAGGAATATTATTTGCATATAGAGGACTTTTTTTCTTTAACTCCCACCTAGGTTCTCCATATGTATGGCATGATTCTTGTTTATCCTTATCCCCATAATAACACATACAATCATTTATACATGCTTCAATCTTGGTGTAGTCTAGTCCAAAGGTTTTGATGATTTTTTTTAATTTGGTAGAATGATTTAGGTAATGATGAGCAATTAGGGAAAGAGAGAAGCAAAAGTCGAAGCAACATTGTAAAGGATTTCTCGGTCCATCCACACAAAACCTTAATGTGGTAAAGGTGAAGTATGAAAGAAAGAGTTGTAAAGTTTTGGCAACCAGAGTACAACTCTTTATTAAAATCTTGTAGAAATTTTAAATTTTCAACCCCATCTTTTGATACGTTCCTAGGTCGTATCATGCGCCTACATGGCACGCAAGTGTCCCACTCGGCCTCGGATATGGATTTTGATGCGGACACACATAGGGACACTTGTACACACCTCCTATATGGTCTAGGAAAATCACACAGGGACGCGCATTGTCTAGCCGAAGACAGAGTTCTATTCGGACTCAAACACTTAGCACCGGATGCACTGGGCGACTGTGTCTAAGCCATTTCAGAGCAGGGAGGTTTAGACCAGGGAGCTATGAGTCTTACAGGACCTATTGATGTTTTGGCTCATTATGGACCAAATTTGGAGACATTTGCATGAGTGGATCATCATAAGGCCTAAGGCGACATTCTCGCTGACAAGAGTTCTACGCGGACAAGGACTCTCAGACACATCAGGCAACACGGTCTGAGCCATTTTAGACCAGTGAGGATCAGACGTTGACTTATGACCTTGTTTCCTATATTTGAGGATGTTGGCTTGCGTTGGAATAAGTTTCAGCCCAAACGCACGAGTCGTTTGGAAGATAGCCCTAGTTGACATTTTTGGACGCAGTGTGTGCGCCAAGCAGCATGTGACTTGAGAATTCGGCCCAAAACTTAGCCCGACCGTGCAGAATGCTTCTTGTATAGTCTAGAAAATGTTTGTTGTATTTATTATTTAGTTTTTAAAGTTATTACTCGAGTAGAAGTCCTAGTTCTACTCCAAGTAGGTTTTAGGGATGTGTAATGTTATTTAAGAAGCCGCTTGGCTTCATTGTAAAATAGATTAGATTATGATTAATTAAACAAAGATGTTGCCTTTTAGAGAGAGTATCTCTGTGTTCATGCATGAACCTTGTTCCAATCTTGAGTCCTAAAAGCTAGGATTGATTGCAAGTAAAACCTGAAGTTTCGAACCCTATTGATTGTTTCCCTTAGGTCAGCGATTCCACGTGTAATCTAGGTCTAATAAACGAATCAAAAACCTCACTTGAATCAACTAGGCTGCTTCTCCTAGGTGTGAGTCGACGTCTATGCTTGTACTCGTGAGCATTTATCTTCCGCGCAATCCAAACCCTTGAACTAGATCCAAAAATGGCGTCAAATGCATCCTAGGCGACTAGGATCATATCATCTTTGCCCCCAATTTCCTCTTCTTCTAGGTTCACATCTTCATTCATATTATCACCACCCACATCATTTACTTTTATGTCATTGTTTTGACCACCATTGATACACTCCAACCTCCAAGGATGGTGGCCGAAGTTGCTTAGATGCGTGAAAGATCTAGTTCTTTTAACGGGTTGGGTTTTGTAGCCGAATATATGGAGGTTTGATGGACGAATTATGGTGTTTAGATGGAGAAGATAACGTCGTAAGAAGAGATGCGAAAGGCGCAACGGATAACTTGACAACTAAACAAACCCTCTTAGAACAAGTTCTAAGCAACCTTGCTTTTTCTAATCAAGGATTTCTATCCCCATTGAATGACCCTTGCTAATCCTAGTGATTAACAACTTACTCAAATCATTAAGGAAAGAGACATAGATTTTCGGTCTAGGAACCCCGGCTCCACTCACCCTAAGCTAACCTAGAAGTTGGAATTTTGATAAGGAGATAAACTCAACAATTAAACAAAAGACAAGTATAAAAGAGGCTAAGTCCTTCTATTTATACTTGTG
>NBIL01144117.1:0-12400 GCA_002752925.1 Viola pubescens var. scabriuscula
TGTGCTTGTGTTATTAAAATTATTAAAATAAACCCAATGTTCTAATTTATTAAACACCCAATATTTTATGATTGGGGGAATGAAATAAATAAGATGTATATATAGTTTGAAGAATTGTTTCTAATGGATAATTTGTTATATAAATTATACAGGATTATTGATATTTACTTGCTTTTTTTCTTCTTTTCTTCTTTTTATTTTCTCAAGTGCAGAATTTATCATCCTTGGGCTTAAAGCCCACTAGACTCTAGTCAAGCAAAGCTTAAGCTATTAGAGAGTATGGACTTCAGCTAGTTTCTGGATTTCGGGACTGTGTGGCTGGGCTGCCAAATTTCACGATAGCCCAATTCCTTCCCATCACATTCTTACTTCTCATATGGTTTGGTGATCTAAGGATTTTTTTGGATATAAAAAAAAAAGAGTTAAATTTATCTGCACCTTCAGCTCCCCCAAACGTTTTAAAAAAATCTAATTAGCTTTCTTACGGATTCTTAAGTTCGATAAAATCTATAATGTTTATTTTTTTCATAAATAAATGGAAATTTCCGTTGTTTTTTAATTTATTATTATTTTTAATAAATTGGTACAAATATCTAAATTAAATACGTATAAAAGCTTTTTCAACTTTTACCAAAAAAAATCTTTTAATTGCTTTTTATTTTCTCTCTCTCATCCCAATCCCGTCACTTTTTTTCTTCAAAACTATAATAGCGTACTACCTCCGTCCTGGAATAATGGACGTTTTGCTATTTTTTATTACTGTACATATTACTTGACTTTTTAGTGTTTGAGCTATTTTTTGTTAACGTTTCAAAGTGTCAGTTATTTCAAGATAGAGGTAGTAATATGGTATCAAAAAATTACTTACATTCTCTTAAAGAGGCCTGGCATATTCCTATTTTGTGCCATTAATCATTATGATACATATTACAACTTGTTTTTTTCTTTTTCTTTCTCAAATAAAAGAACAACATTTCTTCTCAATTCAATTTAATGTAATTGGTACAAATTAACATTATTTTGGGTTAAGCGACGATAGATTTGTCAATTTTAAGTTCTGATTTTAAAAATGAAAAAAACTATGTTGCGAAAGAATCAAGACAATATTAAAATTAGAATTACTAGTGATTTTTTCCGGAGATAATTAACTTAAAAAAAAAAAAAAGGGGTAAAAGATTGTAAGAACTTTAGCTTCATTTTTTATTATGCAGCTTTGTGTATTCCCATTTCTTTACAAAATCAAACTACACAAAATATTACATGAAGCAAAAATTACCACACAACACAACCTCCCCCCCAAAAAGTACCCACTACTAGTCTACTACTACCAAAACACCAGCTAAGGGAAGAACACCAAATTAACACTAACCCAGTAATCTAGAGGATGGATCTACAGAGAGGGCAAGTGCTATGATTGTTATGAAACCACTTCTCCAAACAAGACTTATGGAAGAAATGCTTGCACGACAGCTCGCTCACCTCTTCTTCATCCTCAAATCTACACAAGCAAACGCAACATTCCATATTCTTCTGATTATTATTGTTATTACTCCTCTCCATCGCTAACGATTTGAACTGAGTAATCGATATCCTCCTCCTCCTCCCTCTCTGATCGCCTCCATTAATCACACTCTCTAGCTCCGAAAACTCATGATGATCCAGTTCTTGCTGTTGATCCTCCGGATCCCAATTCGGACCGCCCACCACTTGCAGCACCAACCTCACCATGTTCTTCAACATCGCCACCGATAGAACCGTGTTTAACACCAGCACCGGCAACACCCCGTCGACGGCGCCGGGGAAACTCGACAGACCCATCTCTCCCTTCTCTATTTTATTTTATTTTTTTCACCGGAGACAGACCTAACAGAATTTGGTGGGTGAGAGCAGCGAAAAAAAGGGAAAAAGCAGGAAAAACGGTTTTTTCAATTTTTCAATTTCCAGTAGATCAGGCTTAAACCGGGGGAGTGGTCAGGGGATAAATACATAGCGCGAGCTGTAACCACCGGTGTCAACCGTGGTTAGATAAGGTAACCACATATGGGATACGAGTGGCGACACGTGTTGGTGCGTTAGGGGGTGATTGATTTACGATTAATTGCGAATGTTTTTGGATGATCGGACGAAATGGGTAAGTGGGATGATGACGCGTGTCCTCAAACTTTTAGTGTGCGCCAAGGAGAAGGTGACTGGTGGCAACTTTGGTTAGAGATCTTTGTTTCAGTTTAAGAAGTTTCTTGATTCCGACACTGGCCTCAGGTTTCTTTTTTTGATCCTTCCAAGTTTATTCAGTTGCTTCTCTTTTTTCTCTGTACGATCTTATAGAATATGAAAATCTCGTAGAATTTACAAGAATGAATGACATTGTTTGCAATAGCGATATTGATTAATTAGCATGGAGCACTTTGCAAAGCGAAGTATCGAGCAAAAAATGGTAACATTTTTGTTTGTCTTTAAATGGGAATAATTAATTGCTACCGGACAAGCACACTAATATGGATATCCTATTTCTTTCTTGGGAAATTTAAGAATATTTTATAAATTCTTTTAATTCATTTCAACTTACAAAAGGAATTTATAAAGAATTGTATGAAATTAAAATTTTCCCCGATCAGTACGTCATAGCTAGGATTTGTGCCAGCATGATATCATCAAATTAATGATGCAAACAAAATTTGGACCCATCCAATTCCAACCCAATAAGCCAAAATTTGGACCCATCCAATCCTTGACCGACGGGTGATCAATCAGTATCATGGGAGGAACACGGAATACAAACTTAACTCAATTAAACTACCACATTTTTTTAATCTTTATTGATAACGATTGATACTACTACAATACTAGCAAGCTGACAAAAGTAATTCATTGGCTAACTAGATTGCATTGATTCTAGCCCAATGAGCTCGAATACGATTCTCTTACTATTTCAAGTTTAAACATAGAGATCAGAACGTGGTGTGATTATATAATAGTTTAAGTATTTTGTAGGCATGTCTTTCAAACATATATAAGTGTTTCACTAATTGAGCGATCTATCTAACTAAGCACGTTAAGATCCGTTTATTGTGGTAGATAATCAAATTGATTCTTATCTGGAATGCAGAGATTCAGTACCTTATCACATCAAAATGATGGACGACTACTCGTATACCATACCATATTCTATATCCCAACCTGTCTGAAACTTAAGAGCTGATTTTTATTATTTCCCAATTCGACTCTACAGGAATTAGAAAGGTCAAGTCTACCATCTTGAATACGTAATTACATTTATAGCACGCGTCATCACATTTTTAGCCCTTTTTTCCACTAACTGACGGAGCTTTCACAAATCGAAACAAACGACCCGACCTACCATCGGGCCCATTCCTTCAACCTCTCGAGAAACTAATAAATACTGGTGGCGCCATTAAATTATATTTTGTAATGGGAAATATAAAAAAGAATTTAAACCAGGTAGGACAAATTAAAGAGGGAAATAAACTAGTGTAAATTCTGCAAGGGAATCTTATCATCATTTACTCTACAGTCTACTAGGGTTTGATCTATTTCAGTTAAACACCACTAATACAAAATGAGGAAATCTGTGATTACTAATAGATGAACGTTACAATTACAATAATAATCTCTCTACAGGTTTTATCCGAAACCCTAAGCTATGTAATCCTGGTGGTTGTGGGTAGTGTACATTCAACTTCTACAACAGTCCAACCCTATAGACCCGTGGAATTGGAAGCTTCCACAGCCAACGCCTTAAAATATGCGCTCTCTGCGTTTGCCAACCGGGTTTGGAACATTGTCCACTCCTTCCGACATCTATCCCTCACCTGCCATCAGCACATTTCGCAACAAATGTAAGAAAAACATAACGTAGAATGGCATACTTTCGTTAATCTGAAGAGCGGGGAGAAATAGTCCAGAAAACAGTGCACTGAACCGGTCAGTAAATCCCTCGTATCAAAACAGGTAGTCCTTCGGATGTTTCAAAACCATTTCTCCGAACAAAAAGAAAGCACAAATAACTGGGAAGAAAGATTTGCATACCCCTTGCCATGGCGCTTTCCCATTTTGTGATTCACCCTACAAATAGTATCAAGTAAGTAAGTATTTAGTTCCAAGAAAACAACGGTAAAGAAATTAACAGGGACTATGGATTCTCTTACCTGGCTCCCGAGTGAGGGAACAGTTTGGTGAACAATCCACTGAGCATCTACAACACCTATCTTCTCATGTGCAGGCTGTTTCCAAAAATAACATTATTTCATAAAGGAGTACCAAGTAGAACACCGACAAGATACACAAATACCAAAAACTTTATTCAAAGAGAAAGAAAGGACGCAGGTCATATACCTCAATGCATTTTCTAAGAGCAAAGTCAAGACCCCACCCATGAACCAAGTCATTCTGCATCAAGGATTACGACAACAACACTTCAATGCCATGTAACTAGGGAAAGGAATAGAAAAAAAAAATCCTAACCAATGAAGCATAGAAGCTTAGCACAAAGATTCTGCACCTGAATCATGTACCACACACATCGCCATGCTTCTCGTGAAAATACTGGAGCCATGATCTCAACAAACCTGCACCCACAGGAGGACAAACTTTGTAAGCTCGTTGAACCCAACATTTAGATAAAGTATGACAGACGCACTAAGCATAAAGCATGGATCAAAGTTCTTACGCTGCACATGGTGGGAGATGTGGGTCACTGCACCAGCCTGGTTTCTCCTCTGTTATTCTAATAGGTATTCACAAGGAAAATCCAAGTCAATAGTGAATCATGCTTCTTCAGGGAAAAAAGATAGTATGATGTACAAGATGTATGTATTCCATCATTCTTACATGTGAACTTCACGATCACCTCTTCTCTTTGTCATCTGCCATGTTAATCCCTTATTGGGTTCCAAACCAGGCTGTGAAATCTCCAAGCCATGTTTTCTCACAAGTTTTATATATCTGTAATTAGATAAAAGAAACAGATGAAGTTGAGTACAATGAGATGAAAAAAAAACAGAATTATTTTGTATCTACGACTTACTCTTCAGCATTGAAATGCTCAACCCCAAGGTCCTCATCCCAGATAAATACATAGTCATATGGTGCCACAATATCAGGATGCAAAAATCGCTTGGCA
Organism: Viola pubescens var. scabriuscula; assembly: GCA_002752925.1. NCBI lineage: Eukaryota > Viridiplantae > Streptophyta > Magnoliopsida > Malpighiales > Violaceae > Viola > Viola pubescens. Next base: position 5,141 of record NBIL01144117.1, read on the forward strand.
TACCACCTGGAAAAATTCAGAGTTGAACTTACAGGCACCATTTGAAGAAACCACCAAAAGCTACTAGGAACAGGAAAACTTGAACTGTGGCTCAAGTTCTTACCACTTGGTCTGTTTCCGAACACTCACATGAATAGCCTGCTTGGACCACTCAAATTCATCCCATTCACTCACTCGTCCATCATAATGGAATAGAAGGATTGTAAAGTTCTCTGAAAACTGTAAGAAAAAAAAATTCAACCATCTCGCAAATGCTAGAACATGGCCACAAAGCCAAACAAAAGTACACAGAGGGACTTACCTTCTTAACACAAGCATCAATATTTTTTCTTTGATCATAACCAACAGTGAAGGTTGCAAGATATTTTGGTTTGATAGTCAAGTCCTGAAAAAGCCAACTATCAGATCATGCATGACTTTCCTTACAGATCACTCTGTGAGTGTGAGTAGCATCTAAATCAATCTCATCGTATAGCAAGTAACCAGAACATCAGATATATCACAGAAAAGGAAAAAGAAAGAAAAACTACTTGGATGCTAAGATCTTTTAGAATAGCAAGAGTGGTCAACATGAGAACTACTTGCATGCTAGCAATGTAATAAGTTGACAATATATTTCACACATAACATTGCAAAATCTAGCTAAGCTTTTCAGATCCGATATTTTACCAAAATAACGTAACACTAGGAAGGAATTAGGGATAGTCATCACTTGCGGGTATCAGCATAGCAACCCTTTTTTCCTATGATTTCCTTTTCATTTTCTATGCTCATTGCCGAATGCTGATAGTAACTTTTTTCCCAGCACACTTCATTTTTCAAGTCACTTAAAATATCTGTATTTGCAGGTGTGCAACAAAATTGAAAAAGATACACACATTACGAGATTGCATTTCTAGTATCAAAACTCAAGAGACTGCACTTTTTACAACCAAACTAAACTTTAATTCCATTCGGAAGTTGGATAAATTACGAGGGAGATTAAGGTTAAAGTAACATAGCACATGATAAAAGAGCAGTGACTGAATTCTCACCTCACTAGGCTTACCCCACAATCTACGCAAATAGTAATCTGACTCAGCTGCAACAATTCCTGGTGGTAGTCGTTCAGCTCCTCGAGGATTTGAAGTAGCCCAAATCTGGAAAGAAGTCAAAAGGCAGTGATACAATTAGATTGAATTTTTTTTGATAAAAATTACACGCTGCAACCCTGTGCTCCAGGGGAAAGCATCGCTGTTCAAGTTAGGGAAATAAACCATCTAGCACAAAAGTGGTATTAAGTACACGTATTGATAATGCATACAATGGATCCACCAAGAAGTGCACAATACTTTTGTATGAATATATTGTCCAAAGCATGTAGGGAGGGAATGAAGCATACAAGGCTGAACCATAGTGAACATAGTGTATGGTCTTTCAACAAGTGCAAATAGGCTGCCTGTACGTAGTCACTTCCTAAGATTAAGGAAACAAAATACTGCAATATACTTTCTTGGAGCTAGTCTACTAGAATGAACTTTCCTATGCCCCAAATAACCTGTTACTAAATATAATTTTCCACCATCAGAGGGCCTCATTAATCAATATGCTCCATAATACTAGGCACACCGCACACATCAGTTGATCAAAGTCTTGTATCATGAGACTATACCATTTGTGATAAAAGAAAGAACATGTACCTTGGATGAATCATTCAAAGGTTGTGTTTGAGTTGGGTTCCTGTTATTACTCTTCAAAGAAGGCCTAGGGAAGCTTAATCTTTTGTCATCAATGTATGAGAGATCGACATTAGGAAGAAGGCTGGATGTGAGATTCAGCTGCCAAAGTTTAGACAACAACAAAATAAATATTTACAACTGTAAGGAAACAAATAATAGAAATGCATAATCATGGCCAACTACCTAGTAGCAAGAGAATAAACACATAAACAAGGAGAAAAAACAAAAGTAACCTCCGTTTTTATACCTTAGTCAGTGATAAGGTCGGAAAAGATACTCCTATCATGAAGCCAAAAAGTACCCCAAAAAAGGTTGTTACAATAAGCCTCATAGTTTCATTTGGTTTTCTGCTAATGGCACTGCAGCAACAGAGAATGCAAGTGATTATTAGGAGACACAATCTTTTCAAGATTTGAGTAAAGTTCCTCTAAAAACCCAAAAGAAAAAGACAAATAACCGGATTAACAAACCTGCGTGAAAGGATCCCCATGTTATTTACAATCTTCTGACTGTACATTCACAAGATAAATGAACCGCAACCAATGAAGGCTGCGAACTGGTTAGCAGGTCCTAAGCTGCTAAATTAGGATAAAAGAGATGGAGACCAGCATGGATCGGAACGGAGTTACCTGGTATAAGTCAAATATCAGTATTTCGCAAATCCAGGCAACAACATTATAAAAAAAACACAAAACACGATAACATCCATAACCAAACTTAGAATCCAAATTACACAGAATTATTGACACTCAATTGTTGTCTTCACATACCAATGGATTAATTATGCCAGAAAAGTAAAGAATACTACACGGTAACTGAAAACCACAATTATATATGAATGAATAAGTTGCAGACTCTACTCAATCCTAGGCGTCATAAATTCCTCAAAAAACCCATGTGCTCATCCCATAAAGTCGTCTGCAACTAAAACTCTACTAAGCAACCAAGAACATGCCTCCTCCAATTCAAAGTAAGCACATCCCATCCTCTTCCATTTGGCTACGATTAGTCTATTACTACTATCATCACCCTAACCTTAATTACAAAGTAAGCAATAAGTAAAACAAAATAGAACACGAAAGAATCCAAAGAATGACTTGCTTAGATTCAAAGACAAACAGATACACTCCTACGCAAAAAACCAAAAAGTCAGCTAATCAATTAGATTATTAAACTAAATCTAGCGAAGAACCGACCTGAAAAATGGAGATTCTTGATGGTTAAACGAGATCAGGAGAAGAAGAAGCGAAAAGACGGAGTCTGTTCTTAAGAGCGTGTAAAACACGAGGAAGCAACTAGCGTGTGAAATGAGACACGCGTGATCGGTTCCGGTTTAGTTTTTCGAGCTTTAAATAAAAACGCTCGAAGGAATGGAGGAAGAAAAAGAAGGAAGATGGAATTTGCCGGGAGAGAGGAGAGGAGAGGGAGACGACAGCAAGAAAAAAAACTACTGGTATAATGGTATTTGACTATTCAGAGATGGTAAGTAAGAAAGAGTCCAGTTGAGATTTAAGAGAGGGATTATCGAGAATTTGGAGATAAGTGGAGATGTAAATGTAATACAGTACGTATATTTGGAATTTTCTTTTTCTTTTTCTTTTTCGTTTCTGTAAATTTAACAATAAATATACGTGTAAATATGAAAAAATAATTATTCAAGCTTACTTCCTTAATAAATAAATAAATTGAAAGTTATTTTTATTATTTCTTTTCCATCCTTTTCAATTAACAAAAATGAACCTATACTATTTCCATAACTAGTGAGTAGATTTTAGATGGCATCAAAGCGTGCCATTAGAAAGAAGTTTGATGAGGAACTTACCTAACTCATCTGTAATCATGGGGAAAAACCGCTCTTGATTCAAAGCGTGAACTACACTAGTATCATACACTTGAACTTGAATTTTGCGCAACCCCAATCTACGAGCAGAAAGCCCTCCTAAAAACGACATAATTTTTGAACTTATTTAATATAGAGAAATATATATATTTATTCTCTTATTTTAATTTTATACTAGTTGTCGTTTTCTATTAAAATAATTATAACTTGTTAGATTTTTTTTTCTCTACCACCATTTTTATCAAGCTAAAATCTAATCTCAACTCCAAATAAACTCTTGATGAACTAATAAACGTGTTCGCTTGAATCAAACTCTAAAAAAAACTTAGAAACCTAGGCTTAAAATCTCAAATTTGAATTCGAGTAGTTCAATCAATAATTATTATTTTAAAATCTAATACCGTATTCAAACGAAATTAATTTTTTATTTATAAAAAAAAAAAAACAAAGAGCTACACGAGAGAGTGAAAACTTGTAAGAATTCCTTTTTGTGTATGGAATAAACATGATTTATATTTTAATATGCAGCGGCTTTTATGGAGTTAGCAAGTACTACTTTCTAAGTTGTACTAGTATCTGTTAAACATGTGAAACCACATTTTTTTTAATATAATGGAGAATACTTTTAGGAAATGGAGGGAGTGATGAGATCACCCGTGGACACATCCGTTTTTTTCTATAAAATAGAGAAAAAGAGTCTTGAATTCGAGTCTCTTATTTATATTTAATTATTTATATATATATTAAAAAATAATAAAAATTGAACCATTTTCTTAAAAAAAATAAAATAAACATCTTTTAACTTGTCTTGGTTGCTAGCTCACATTGGCTGTGTTCAAATTTGATGAACGTTTTAAGGATTGGCATTCTTGTCAGATTCAGATGTGTTGCAATTTTTAAATTATAATCTCCCTTTTGTTAAGAAGAGGTTTTCTTAACCACAAGATTAAAAGCATTTTAGAACTAATTTATTAGACCCTAATCAGAACTAATCTTCTAATTTTGAAAAATGCTTTCTAACAAATACAACAGAATACGCGTATTTTTAAACTCACTTGTTATTACTAATCTTGTTGAACATTGAGCATTAAAAATAAAATACAATTGCACTCGGATACCTAACAAAAATACAAGAAAATTGTGTTGGGAGGAGAGTTCTTAGTACAATTAATCATTATTCACCTTCAAAATGTTCGAGTCTAGAGAATAAAAAAAAATTAAAAAATTATATTAATTCAATTATACTCAAACGAGATTAATTTTTAACCTGAAAAAGATTTAGATAACATCGGGAGAATTTTTTTTTTTAAAAAAAAAACTCTTAAGTATAGGATTAAAGTTACTCTAACTACCAAGCTATCAATTTCTTAAAGTCTGCTAGTAATAAAAAGGGGCGTCCACCACCACCACACCTACATGTTTAAAATTCAAGGGAGAATGGATCGATGAAATTGAAATATGAAAAATAAGAAATGAAAGGACTCTCTGCATTTGCATTGACCCACTTCTCCTCCCTCTTCCATGGCAAGAATTAAGTGGGTGATGGTCCACCAAAATAAATTAGAATGGGCTCTACTTCTACTAGTATTTGTTTTCCAAAAAAATCTTAAATGTTTCTGGTCAATCGAAGAGTATCTAATGCAATTTGACGTGGAGTGTTAAAAGTTTTTTCCATTTTTAAGTAAAATTTTAAGTTTGAGTTTTAAAAATTCAATAAAATTCAAACGAGATTAGTTCTTAATTGAGAGGACACTTGAATGAATCAAGAAAAAAAAAGTATTTTACGGGCACAATTAGATTGTAATTTAACTGATTAAAACATGTCGTTTTTATTATATAGGTTATGAATTTGATAATTGTAACCATTCTATAACAACTTTTTCTATAAAAAAAAAGAAGCAAAAAGAGAGTATCATACGGGGCAGACTTTTTCAAATTAAAACTAAGTGCATTATGGACCTGCGCCTAATTTAATTTGCCTATAATATTTCTCACAAACGTAAGATTCTAAAGTGGATTTTTTTTCGGTATAATTTTATTCGAACACTATTTTTTCAATTGTGAAAACTCGAGCTTAATTTTTTTATTAAAAATGAACGTACAACTTTCCAAACTTAATTTTTACTAGTAATAAAAAATATTTTGAAATTCAAAAAAATCAAACTTCAAATTATGTTAGGACAAAACCGACCGAACAGAGAACTAATTTGACAGATCATAGAAGTGCGTTTCCACTTTCCAACCCAACGAGACAATTCAGTTGCAACTTGAGGTAAGCAACCAAATATCACAAAGGCTCTAAAGTCTATATGGGCCACATGATGTGAAATTAACATTTTCTCTTCTTCTTTTTCCTCTTTTTTAACGGACAAAGGTACGCAACTCTTTTATAATTACGTAGTATTTGATCATTTCTTTTTCTCAGAAAAAAACGAAAAATAATTACGGAGAGGACTTTGACAGTTGACCACGTTAAAGCTACGGCGTGGAAGCCAGGAAAGCGCCATGATTGATTGTTGACGGAACTGTGAATAATTTTGCAACTTGAATTGTGTACGAGCATTTTCTTGATTCACCCATTTTATTTGCTTGCTCTTACTTATTTTGACAATACAAATACAAAACCATATAAAGAGAGCTACTGTAAGAATCGACACATTCAAACGAAATTAATCTCATCTGAAAAGAAGAGGTAGAGAGAACAACTTGAGAGGGGGGAAAGTTACTGATACAAAAGACAAGAAACGAAATAAGTAATAATGCACATTTGCAATTGTCTCATCCATTTAGATATGGCGTCGGTTAATCGTTAGGTGGAATTTATTAACAGCAACCATTAATCAACGGTTTTATAAGACAAGATGGTTTCTAGCGGCAAGTCTACTCACATCCATGAAAAGGAAAACCCCCCAAAGATGATCTCATATGTTTAGTTTTGAGCAGGAATAAACATCTCATTTCCCCATAACAAGGGGAAAAATTTAGGGTCATTATCATGGTAATGAGATTTTGAATGCCGACTTGGTGATAGAGAGAATTAGGTATGGTTGACTTGGCTAGTGGGATAGGTGAGAAGGGCAGGTGGGTGTTGATGGTGAAAGATAGGACTCTCTCTCATTTCCCATACCTCTCATTATCATGGAAAATAAGCTTGGAAAATGGTTGCCCACCCCACCAATGAGGAAGAGGAAGTCACCCTAATGCGTAAAATTCAAATACCCTACATCAAACAAAAAGGAGTAAAACTAGAGCTTATTCCTGACAAAGTACCACAAAGCAGTAAAACACAAGAAGGTAAACCTTGTAGCAAGTGAGATTCCACCTCTTCTGCGGTTTCATCGGTCAGAAGAACAGCAGACACAGTGCCGACAACAGTGAGAAGAATGCAAACTGACGAGAGAGGCGAACATGAAAAACGATAGAAGAATAACGAGTCCCATGCATAATCAATTTCCAAACCAAACAGTTAAGGCAGAGCATGTAAAGGTTACTAACACCTTTCTTTGCAAGTTTTGAGCATTCTTCTGATTACTGTAACTTACCTAGATAGTTAGTTAGCAAGCACATCGTCTACCTCTCCTGAACTATCAGCAACCAACCTCGCATCTTCAACATCAACATAATCCAGAAATCGGCTCATGAACACCATCCCTTGTCACACAGCAATCAACAGAGCAGTCAATATAATCTATACTCCAAATA
>NBIL01144127.1:0-17482 GCA_002752925.1 Viola pubescens var. scabriuscula
AAGGACTCCTGGAGCTTTGTTCTCTCATCAGCATTAGCAATTACTTTTTCCCTAGTCCCTTCAAGCTGCCTGATTTCCTTGAGTATTTGCTTCTCCTCTGACAAAGGGATGCTCTCATGTTGTATGCGGTAATTCAAGCTGTAAATCTGAATTTAAGACAGGAAAGCAAGACAGTAAATAATAACAGCAATTCTTACTACTGCAAAGATAGAAAGAAGGGTAGCAGTTGACAACATACAACATCGTTAAGCTCTTCTTCAGATGAACATAAACCACTGCGACCAGCATTGTTTGGGTTGCGCATCTTGCCCAGTGCCTGCTGCAGTGGGGCAATTTTAGTTCTTTTTTCATCCAGAACTGATCTAAACTGGCCATTCTCAGTCCTCAAAGTCTTCAGCTGGTTTCGCAGCTCTTGACGAGTTGCCTGTAGGCGAAAAGAAACAGGAGATTAGAATAGATTGTTCGTAAATTGGAAGTAGACCAAGTGTATCATTGGTATAATCTTTGCTCTTCAGCTTCCGTGATATTTTGGCACCACATGGAAATGATATTCAAGATGACAGGAGTCTACTGGAAAGAAACATTTAAAGGGGAAAATAATCACAACTTTTTTCTTTTTATGATAAACAAACATTTTATTGCATAGCACTCAAACTAGAATTGTTGAACTTTTATGGTCTGTGTTGGTAATATGTAGCTATCTTGCTCTAGATAGTTCAATGCAAAATTCCACTATATGCTCTCCACATGTACTCTTTTATACCTTGTGACACTCTGCGACATACTCTTTAGTTTGAAAGTTTAAAGATTCTCTATTCAGACCACTTTTATTTTACATAACATGAAGCACATTTAAAATTTTCCCTTTCAGTGATGAAATAATGTGAAAATGATCGTATGTCATGGAGTCGAAGTTTCAAAAACTATATCTTCCTTCGGCATTAACTTACTTTGTTTGCGCTGATAATTCCAAACGCACCCTTCGGAACTTTGAAATAAAGTCATCAAGCATTGAAAGATAAATATACTGGTTAAATTTACTATAGTAGATAACTTCTATCTTTGTTGATAGGGCCTCAGATAGCACAACAAGTGTATGCATGAAGCCCCAACTCCCATATTCTCGCAAGTAGCGGTTAGTCATAAACACTGCAAGACGTGGCAGTAGGATTACGGTTAAGAACAAAAAACTTTTTGACTTACCTTCTTGGCATATAATTCTTCCGATATACGATTATGGGATAGATTCCTCTTCTGCACTTCCTTATCAGCCTGATCAATTTTGGCCTTTATACTGGGATCATCATACTGATGGTATCTTACAATATAAAAGGAATGGATCTTCTGAGGAGCCGGCCACTCATCAACTGCATCCTTTGGCAAGTTTGCATCTGCAGCATCTTTCCCTTCTCCTTTAATTGGCACCTCCTCATGGGAACCAAACTGTATTGGCTCATTCACCTCTGGTTCCTTGTCCAGTTTCCCGTTCTCCTTCTCGTGCAGAAATGAATTATCCCTGCCAGCTACAGCCTCAACAGGTTCTTGAGCCGCCTCAAATCCCACAACCTCAACACCCATGATTCCAGAGACAGGTAAGCCTCAGAAAATGCTAAAACCTAGATTGCCAGAACAATTAGTTACCTGTGAGTAAAAGCTCAATACAACCAATTGCACTACAAGATTCATCTAGATCTCAGATAATTCAACCCATGCATCACATCATAAATATTTCAGAGACAAAGTCTAGCAAGCAAGAACATGAAGTCCCCAAAATTAGAACAGAGGTAGAAACAAGATCCATAACACCAATGAATCTATAAAAGTTACAGATATCAAGCACCTTTGCATGCAATTAACACAAAAATTTCCATAAGTTTTGTCTTCAAGAAAATGTATTCATCAACAAAGACAGGAGAAAACCATGATCACAAAACCCACATCAAATCTCAAAAACCCTGTCTGGAACAGAGATCAGGACACCCAAGCATATCCAACAGGATCAAGAACCCAAAACAGATCATTGACTTACATACAAACAGAGAAATCCTTCAAAAGATCAGGATCAACAGATATCAATGAAGAAAACACAAAGGAATTCACATGAAAACAAAAGAGATTTGAAATGGTAAAGATTGTTATTACCAGAAGCCGAAAGAAAGGGGGAGAGGAGCAGATGAAGAAGACCCTTTTGAGAAAAGGGTCTTAAAGTTTCGATCTTCCGCAACAACAAAATGAAACGGGTCAGATCTCAGCCTTCTTTGCTCTTTTTTATTCTGGTTTCTTGTTTTTTTTTTTTTTCCTCCTTCTCTCTTATTGATTTATATAGTCTGATCCAATACAAGGGTCAGGGTCCGGGTCAGATCAGTTTCTCTCTCTTTCTTTGCTTTTGTTTCCTTTTCTTGTTTAGAGAGAGAGAGATTTGGGTGATGTGTGCAAGTTGTGCAAGTGTGCAAACAGTGCAGAAGAAGGGTAGAAATAAGAAAAAAAACTATATTTACAGTGTGTGTCCATTTATAGAGAAGAAGGAGAGGATACTTCGGTTTTCTGATTTTTAATTTTTATTTTTTATTTCTATTTCTACAAACAGCAAAAAAAAACACAAAGGTTGGCTCCTGTTTTTGAGCTGTTTTGTTTCAGAAATCGGGAAAAATAAAATCTGCAAAAACAGAACATTCTAAATTACCATAAACTGAAAATAATTAATTACTCAATATAATTATGTTTCTTTCCCCTTATGAGTGAGAGTATTAATATTACTTCTTTTTTATAATAATAATACTTATTATTTTAGTTTTTCTCTTATTGACAGAGGTTGATTTTACCGTGGATGTTTTTTTTCCTATAATTTTTACTATTTTTACTGTGGTTGAAAATGGCAATGGTTAAATTAGAAATGTTTTTTTTTTTTCTTTCTAAAATTCGAGGTGTGTAAAATTGTTACTCTTGAGTAGAAGTTATTCCTATTATTAACGTACTATTCATACTATTGCTAACATTAATTACGATTGAGTGGTTGCGATCAGTTTTAATAAATAAAAATATAGTATACGAGTAGTAGGCAATGATTTGTAATTATAACCTTATCCTGATATATAGTATATTTTTTAATTCGTTAGGTAGGCAACGGTACGATAGTTATTTTTGCACGATTGGTACTATTATCGAATAAAACCTACTACCAAAATATTCTATACAGTCTGATGTACACCCTTTTATTTAACAATGGTTATTTTTTCGTAATTACTGCATCTCGATTGGGTTGTTAAGGTACAATATGTCACTGATGACTTGGTCAATTTAACCTTCGTTCTTCACATATTGTATTATTGGTTCTTCTATGTCCGATTTAATTTTTCATCTATTCCTTTTAGGAGACATTTCGAAAATTTCATTTCCGCGTTATGTTTCGGCATAGAGTGCCTTGTTTTACTTTTTCAGCTTCTTTCTAAATGAAAAAGAAAGAAAATAAAAGACAAAATAAAGAATTAATAAATTTTGGGAGGATATATATATTGTGGATTAAGGATTATGGAAGAAGGTGAGGTGATATTTCCTGATTCCTTTTCTTTTTGTCATATCTTGGGCCCAATGGGCCCATGCTTGCTTTTGTCACCACACGTAAGCACAACTGCTCCCAAAAAAAAAACAGACACGTGACTCTTGTGAGTTTTTTATCTCTCTGGCTCTGGGCTAAAATCTTGCACACGTTTTCCGGTCGATGATTACGAGAGCAAGAAGAAGAATATCCGAGTACGATTTTGTCCCTCGTCTCTACAGCAAATTACGTAACTGATTCATTCACACACGTGTAAAGGACTACTAGGCAGCTCTTTGTCTCTCCGACAAAAGCATCCAGAAAAGGAGAGAGGTATCTATATCTGCTTGTTACTCAGAGAGAGAGAGATGAAAGATCTGCTTCCGTTACGTTAGTAGTACGAATTCCCCGATTTACAGACTCAACTCAAACTTCTTTTTCAAATCTAACGTCAGTTTTTACTATTCCAAAATGGGAATCGTCCTTTTTTTCTGATCTTTCATTTGTTTACATAGATTTTGTTCTTTCATATGCATAACTTCACTTTGTAGTAACATCGTTTCTTTCTACTACTGATTACAATTAACCGTTTAGCTACACTTGGGCCTTAAAACACTGATTCGTGCATTACCAACCGAAAGAGAAAAACCAGCCCAATAATATATTGTCTGCTACGGAGCCCAAACCAGCCCAATAGTAAGAAAATATTAGTGTATATCTTAACGAGTTATACTTTTACTAATAAAAATATTATACTAGTAGTATATATACTTATTTGATACTGGTCGAAGTTTCAATATTTAAATCAAATTAAAAAAATTATTTTTATTTTAAAGCTATAAAGTGATCGTATGAGTATTTTATTTCTAAGAAATATATTGATGTAGTTGTTTTATTATTTATTTCATTTTGGTATAAAAAAATTATTTCACTAATTAGTTAAAAATAATTATATATATTATAATATTTTTTTGTAAATTAATGTAGTCCACCTAAATAAAAATGGAATATACTAGTATATGTTTAAGTTCACAGAAAAAAAAATTATCATAACTGATGAAAATAGGTGGTAATAATTACGTAATGAAATTGGATCATATTATATATCACGAGATGATGGTGGACAAAAAGTACCCATTTCACACCTGATTTGCCTGCGTGGATGAGAAGAAGGTTGGGAAATTAAATGGTCCAAGCTGTTAACCTTTGCACGGATTTCCTTGTTTTTAATTCCAAATTTATTTATTTATTTTTGGACTTATTTTCCACTAAGAAAAATAAAAATACATAATACCAAACAATAATAAGTATTATTTTGTGCCTAAAATTATAGAAATAAAACAAGTAGACGCACACATAGGTTGGTAAAGATACGACTCGTATTAATTTAGATTAAAGTTTAAAACAAATATACATTTCCTCGAGGCATTTTAGTATGTCGAATCTTGCTATATATTTAATACGAATTATGTTATTCACATTTTAAATTGTTATTCTTACGACTTTAATCTATGAATTTGTAAAACTCCACGCACTTAATTTTTATTACCCGTAAACTTTTGTTCTTATTTATTTTTATAAATATATAAATGTATATTTATTTATTACCCCAATTTTATTACAATTCTTTTATTACAAGAAAGACTTTTAGTATGAATCAATCAAATTCATGCACTTACGTATCTTGATTTTTTATTTTTATTTATTTATTTTTGTAGAACGTATTTATAAATACAGAAAGCTCTTTTAGCTTTTTCCAACCCACAGAAAAAAAAAAAAAAAAAAACTCTTTTAGCAGTTTCGTTTTATTGGGGATTAATTTGTTCAGGCTGACTGCGATTTGGGCCTTTGGCAGCTATCTCGATCGTCGTCGTCTTTCTTCTTCCTCCGCGCAACATATTAGTATAATTAAGGCGCGCCACGTACGTAGCTGCAGGTTATTTTTTAATTCTTACAGTACTATTGTTGCTCGACAGTTGACATTATAATTTCTCCCGACTTTTGATTAAACAGGAATCTGATTTCTGTTTGTTGTTTTTTTTTTTGGCTGATATTGACTTGTAAAGTGTATGATACTATATACCGAGATTATTTAATAATTACTCGAAGATTAAAAAAATTATTTTCAATTTTTAAGTCAGGTTTTAGAAAGTTGAGTTTAGCGCAAAAACTTGGAGTTATTCTCGTACTCAAAGTTATTATTCGCATATATTTTCTTTGTTGTTTAAACATTAAAAATTATATTTATCATAAAATAAAATAATATATCAGTTTCATACGATTTTAGAGAGAGAGAGAGAAAAAGTGTGAATTTATCTTCTTATGTTCTCGTATTTAATAATTAATTTTTGGGGAAACTGAACCCTATCAACCAAATCAATGCATCCCTAGTCTTTTGTTTTTTTTGATTTTTCGAGTGTCTTTTTATATTTTCGATAAAAAAGAGTGATTCCTGGATTAAAAATGAATAAATTTTTTACCATTCGATCACAATTCGTGTTCGTTTTTTTCTTTTCAATTTTATTTTACTGAATACTCATTCACCATTTTCTATTTCATGATGTGCAAAAAAAACTCCTATATGACACTCCATAATTAGTTGATTCTAGTTTCAGTATTTTTTTTTTCCTTAAAAAGAAGTACTCCTCTCCTGGTTACAGTTAATTTAATTTTACAGGTTTTTTTTAATCCTTCTCTAAAAATAAGTAGACCCTGTTTCTTCTCTCCACGTTTAATTATTTACATATATAAACCTTAATTATCCACTAATCATGAGAGAACGTGCCCGGACTTTTTTATTTTTAAAATCAAAAAAAGAAGGGGAGCTCTTCTTCGGAGGAGTGGGGCCTGTTTTCCGTTTTTGCCTCGCCGGAAACTGAAACTGAAACAGGCCCTCTTGCCTTTCCTTCCACCATCAAAATTCGAAACCCAGGTGTCTGTTCTTATTGTTTCTTCTGATTATCATCATCATTAGTATTTCTAATCACTACTATTAATATCTTCAGTTTCTTTTTTTCTTTCTGAAAACAATTACTAATTAATGAACTGTTATTAAATTTGGGTTCTTTCTGTTTCTTGATATGTTACTATTGCTGCTATTGTTATTAAATTAAATTGTAATCTTCAGTTTTTTATACATCAACTGGAGTTTTTCTCTGTTTTTGCTCGGTTTTAACATCAAAGTTTGCTCCTGTTTGTATTTTTTTTTTTGGCGGATGACCTTTTGTTTATTGCTGCTTCTTTTCTTTTCTGGAATGGTGGTTGATAACTTGATATGGTTTCCATCATTGGTTTTGTCGATGATGGCGTTTTTGGAAGTCAACTCCAAGTCAAACTCGATTATTTAACTTAAAGTTTTAAACTTTTCCCGACAACAATGTTATGGGGTTGTGGATTTGGATTGCGTTTCAAGTTTGGGATCTAAAATTCAAGATTTTTGGCAGATTGAGCTGGTTGGTAATCTTGTCATCCTCAAATGGGTTTCTTTTCTTTTTTGAAAAAAAAAAAAAACAAAACAAGACAGTTTACCTATTTGTTTATTTCTGTTTGATTCATGTTTTGGTCGTTTCTGTGCCTCCTGATTGTTAATCTTTTCCAGGAGAAACAAAAACAAAAAAACAAACAGAACCCATTTCTTGGTTTTTCCTATGAATGAGCTAGATGTTCGTACAATCTTCAAATTTCTTGTTTTGTTTTGTTTCTGCTCTAAAAATTAGATGCCGTGCTTCTAATGTGTGTTTCTTTTCATGGTTGATTCAAACAGCTTTGTATAGACTCCAAATTTGGATCCTTTGAGAGAGGAGAATCGCTACGATTGGTTATAAGAAGATACATTTCGTGCGTCGTTCAATCGCAACGAAATCTGTGGGTGTGAGTGAGTTGAGCTGTGAATGTGCAGAATTTGAATTTGAGGATCATTTTTTTTTAGGGAACCCATTATAAGATAATTTTCCTGGTAATGGGATCCCTAAATTTGGACAAGAAGTTGGCTTTTCCTTTGGTTATATTCTCCGTCCTATGTATATTCTTATTAGCAACTTCCTTCAACATGGGCCTCCTCTCTTCACTGCATAAAACCAGGATCATCTTCAACATTTTCCCTTTTCTTGCCAACCAAAGAAGCCAAGAGTTTGTAGAATTAAAGACTTCACAATCATCTCCTCCACCTCCTTCGGCTCCTAAAATTCCTCGATTCGCTTATTTGATCTCTGGGTCTAAAGGCGACTTGGAAAAGCTTTGGAGGACCCTTCACACAGTTTACCATCCCGCCAACCAGTATGTTGTTCATTTGGACCTTGAGTCACCAGCGGAGGAACGAATGGAGCTGGCTTCGCGAGTCGAAAAGCATCCACTCTTCTCCAAGATTGGGAATGTTCACATGATCGTAAAAGCTAATATGGTTACCTATAGAGGACCGACTATGGTTTCGAACACGCTCCATGCTTGCGCGATTCTTCTAAAAAAGAGTAAGGATTGGGATTGGTTCATCAACCTCAGCGCTTCTGATTATCCTCTTGTCACTCAAGATGGTCAGTTTCGCCATTCAACCTTAAACTTTCGTTTCTTGCGCTTAATGCATATCTGTCAATTTCTGACTTGTTTGCTTGTTATGTTCAGATCTTATTCACACATTTTCGACAGTTAACCGTGACCTTAACTTCATTGAGCATACAAGCCAGTTAGGTTGGAAGCTGTGAGTTCTTTTCTCATTCACATAAATGAATTCAGAATTTGATTCTTGCAATGATACAGAAACCGGTTTTTCTCTCATTTTTTTTTCTGTTGACAAATTGGTTCTCTTGTTTAGGAACAAACGAGCGATGCCTCTGATTATCGACCCTGGTTTTTACTCATCGACAAAGGGAGATGTATACTGGGCCACTCCAAAGAGAGATTTGCCAACAGCATTCAAATTATTTACTGGTAAGTGATCATAATTCATCCAATATACTTCTAATCTTTGCCATCGATGCAAGATAATGAGGTTGCTTGCTGAGTAATAATCCTTTATTTTTGTAAACCCTAGTTGTTAGATGCTCAGCAGCACAGAAAGACTCGACTCGAAACTATTTATTGGCACTCCTCTATAGGTTTTAGTAGTTTTTTGATCTGCTGGCTTCGGAGTTTACTATTGTGACTGTTTTTTGAGTCTTTGTTATAGACTGACCTAAGCTTGGTGCTTTGTCACTTTTTGTTTCATTCATGGAATTGGGTTATCTTAGGCTTCAAATTTCAATAATATGTGGTCATTTTTTTTTGACAGTAACATATACTACAAAGTCTGGACTAAATAGCATCCATTTCTTCTGCAGGTTCGGCATGGATGGTCCTTACGCGCTCCTTTGTAGAGTACTTAATCTGGGGTTGGGATAATCTGCCAAGAACACTACTCATGTACTACGCAAACTTTGTCTCCTCCCCAGAAGGATATTTCCACACGGTGATATGCAACGCGCCGGAGTTCGCTCAGACAGCGGTCAACCATGACTTGCATTACATTGCTTGGGACAATCCTCCCAAGCAACACCCGCACACCCTTGGTGTTAATGACACGAACGCTATGACCGCGAGTGGAGCAGCCTTTGCTAGGAAATTCAAAGGAGACGATCCTGTTTTGGACAACATTGATAAGGTTTTACTTGGCAGGAAGAAAGGAGGTTTCACCCCGGGCGGATGGTGCTCGTCGAGCCCCAACTGTACGGAGGTTGGGAACGTATACAAGATTAAACCAAGCCCGGGAGCCAGAAGACTTAGACGTTTGGTATCTAGTCTAGCTTTGTCAGCAAAACTTAAACAGAATCAGTGTAAATAGGATTCACTACCATTGCAGGAGGAAGGAAAAAAAGAAAAGAAAAATGCAGATTCAAGTTCAGTCTACATTTCAGACAATATCTTCTTCAAAACCTTATACCATAGAAAAGGAATTTTTTATGCACCTAAGAATTTTACATTAATTCTTGATAGTTTAGGATTTTGTCTTGAGATTCTTTAATCAATGATTCTCAGTTTTCAGTAGATTGCATATTCGATTAAACTTGGCTTACGAAATAATCATCATCGCGTGAGTTTGAAACTAATACTAATAAATAATCAGGTCTGTCTAAGTTGTGCTGCAGAGAACTATACTAAACTTGTATTAAGGGGGAAAAAGGGCCATTCTGGCCCATTCATCCAGCCAGCCATCATAACTCGGGCCATTAGTACTTATATTGATTTACAGGACTAATTTCTAAGGTCCAAAACCTTGTTACCTAAAATTAGGGTTTGTTTCTTTTTAAACAATGGCTTAAAAGGCCTGGGAGGTCTTAGGCTCATAGTAAGAATTTTGTTGCCGATTATTTTCGAACCTAAAACCTAAATAAAAAATGATAAACAAAGCTCTTGTTACTCGATAAGAATCAATATTACAACATCACCTATTGTTAAGGAGATTAAGTGTGGCAATTTTTCCGACTCACTGATTATATATTATTATTATTTATATGCATTTGAATAAATGTTTCAACCTGTATCAAGTCTTCTTATTTTTTTACATAAATAATATTACTAAATTTTTAAATAAATACAAAGAGTTTTTAGAAAATAAAAATCAATTCATGGGTAGTCATAATTGTCTTAATACCTATAAGTATTGAGTGGAAAAGCATAACCCATTGCTGTTAAAAAAATGATTAAAAACTATATAAAAATTATAAAATATACAAGGAAAATGTTTTTTTTTGCTTTTCTTCCTCTTTTTACTCTTTTTTGCCCCAACAATTTTATCTACCATTAACTGCACCTGCTATAATCTATAACCAAAAATGCCTTGGCTAACAATATAACCATCAGAATTCCTACAATTTCTTTCTGGTTCAAGAATTCCTTTTTTTCTTTCTTTCTACTTTCATCTTCTTCGTTGACACAATATTTACCAGAAAATCTTATTTCATATAGGCTGAATCAAACCATCTCCAAAATTTTGATGTTGCCAGTAGAGTTTGCAGCAACCAAGGTAGAGGAGTTGCTGCGCCAACAGACGGAAGATATAAACTGCGAGGCATCATCCGTTTCATGGCCGGAAAGCGTGTCTGTGCTGTTGAACTTGAACGAAAGCGCCGGCATAGGAAAAGCTTTGTGGTAGATGAATACCTGTGTTTTCCATACAGAATGTTAACCAAAGCTGATAAGAATTTGGCGGCAAAGAAACATATGCAACTTCTCAAAAAGACCAAAACGAAGGGAAAGAAAAACTCATGTCCAGGTGCGTATTTATAATTGTCATGTTCTCCATCAAAAGAATCCAGGTATATTTCCAATGTGCGGGCACAGGGCTAGTATACATAAAGGCGAGACGCTGCTAAGTTGCTTTCCATCCAAAATAAAGATTCATAAACGTTTACTCGAAGTAGATGTGAAGTACTTCTAAAACATGACAAATTAAGAAGGGAACGAGCTAACTACCTCGTTTGTTTCTGAACCAGTAGCAATGTAACCATCCGATACTGACAAACCGACAAAGTTCTGCAACCAGGAAAGAAAATATGAGCAGCGAAATGTCAAATATAGTAAGGTTTCTCAATAATTAACGTATCAAAATGTTAGAGCAGAGTAAAACATGAGAAACAGATAGCAAGATAGATTTTTATGAGTTCATTAGATCGAACTAAGGAGAAAAAGGGGCTCTTGCCCCGTTCCATCTTGGACATAAGCATATCTTTAACATACAAAAAGAAAGAAAGAAAAAAGATCGTTTAATGGTAGACCATGCAAAAAACCTACTTCACTCAAATTTAGATCGTTGCGAGTTCATTGCTTGCACTGCTGCCTCAACAACAATAACCACTCTTTCTGATCAGCCTAGTTCTGCACCCACATACTTTGGATTGGGAACTTGGGATACTAACCAATTCTAGCATTAGAGAGCATAACTTGCTTCAATAAAACCTTTTTTTAGGTCCGAACCATAGGTGTCCGAGCCCACTGGGTTAGGACTAATCTTGTCCGCATCGGGTCAGCCAACTAAGGGGCTCCCAGCAAGTAATTACTCCATACACAAAAATCGAACCACTGACCTCTTGCTTAAGGGGTGAGAGTGTCAAACCACTAACACCTACCACATGTTGGTAGCTTCAATAAAAACGAACTTAGAATCTTAGGATATAAGCTTGACACTAACACGGTAACACCTGCAAACCGAAATGCTATCGAAGTGAATAACCTGAACATCCAGAACTTCATGACCAAGCAAACTATGGATTTTTAACTTCAACATCCCATTCTACACCATAGCTCTTCAACTTAACTCAGTACAATCTTAAGGTCAACCACTTCACTAGATTCAACCATTAAGAGCCTTACAATTGTTAACCATTGCATTCCATCACCTCACTGCATCAACTACATCAGTCTCCTTGATGGTTTTTATACTTGAAAAAAGGTTTGTTCCACATTCACTATGATACCCTTAAAAAGGAAAAAATTCATTATGAAAATCTGGAAGCAGCCAGGTCAGGTGACTTTCAACTAGCATGAGTCCTAAAACATAAACATGGTTTCTGCTACATTGATAGTCGAGTGGTTAGCCAAGTTATGGTTTACAACTTGTCAAGACAAACAATATTCTGCTGGCAACTCGAGCACAAAAAATCATGTATATGGAGGACCATTATCTTCATTTTACACGAAGTATGGATCATGGCTAAGAACGATTAAATTTAAACGTTTGAATAACTAATTAAGTTCTATACGTAATATTTTTCAGAAAAAAAGAAGTTGTACATGTAATAGATAATGCCTGTTTTGTAGACATGAGTTGACAACATTTGAGTCCATTATGCATTTTACAAGCAAAAGGGGGAACTTTTATTTGCTTTCCTTAACAGTAGGTCAATTTTGGACTTATTCCCAGTGTTATCTGATTTTATTCATGTCAAAGTTGTAACGTTCCGCGTAGATTTAATTGAGAAGTAAATTTACCTTTACATTCACATGGCCTGTGAATGATTGAAGGGGAGTATCGATAACACGAGATCCGCACATTGACAAATCCCAGAGCTTTAGTGTGTTATCCGTTGATGCAGAAACAAGATTAGTTGAATCTACAAACTTCACATAACTCACCGTTTTATTGTGCCCAACCAATGTGCACAAGGGAACTTTTGGGTTACGGAGATCATAGTAATAAATTCGGTGATCTGCTGAACCAAATGCAAGAGTACGACTGGAATCCAAGGGGAACTGAACAGAGCAGACATTGGCCTTTGTTTTGATGGTACCGATACTTGCTCCCTGCAGCAGCAACCCAGAAAAACCATATCAACCAGAACAAAATAACATATTAGAATGAGATGGCAATGTCAGGCTTAGTTTCAAGGTTGACATCCACAATAGCGAAAGTATAATTACCTGATTAATACTCCATAGCTTAATAGAACAATCATCACTCCCACTGGCCAACATAGTTGGATCTGCTGATGAAAAATCGATGGACCATACGCGCTTCTCATGCTCCCCCATTTCTGTCAGTACTTGACTTCTTGTAACGTCCCATACCTGAACATATCAAGCAACAGATTTAACAACATATAATACAAAGATGAAAAAAGTGAATGGAATGTCACTGGGCCTACCTGGACCACACCATCAAAGTTACTTGAAGCAATCTGGCTTTTAATATAGCTGTTCCAGCATATACTGCTTAGCTTTGACCTACTAGCCATTTCAACAACAGGGTAGTGGATATCACGATTATCTTTCATGACTGTAGCACATTCAAATACTTTTATTCTTTTATTCACACCAGCCGTGGCAAAAAATTCTCCATCCCGATCAAAACTAAGAGAGCATACAAGGTTTGAAGAATTCAACAAATCCCCTTGCTTCAAGTCAGCCTTAACTTTTATCTTGCTAAAAGATAGATACTTGCACAAACCTTCAAGGAATGGACCTATCCATCCACCTTGCCTACCTTCACTACAACGCTCTTTAAGGGCTGGAGCCATGTTATTGATGGAGCTTCTTTCATTCACAACACCGGAACTTCTCCCATCACTACTGATTGGTGAGTTTCTCACAGCTGGTTTCCCAGTTGGCCTAACTTGCCTGAACCGTGTCATAAAATATGCTGACTCTAGTTTCTTAAAATTCTTCATCAACCGAGAACTTTTGAAGAGAGGACTTTCTTGTGTTTCAGTGAGTGCATCTGAGTTCTGACCATCTAGATTATCATCGCTTTCCTCCATATCATGAATCTGAATGCCGACTCGAAATCGTTTTCTTGAACCCGAGCTAGAAGAATCTTCACCCCCAGCAATATTCATTGCCAGGCGATTTGATGGTAGGTGATCATCCTTCCCTCGTGCAGAGCAAGAACCTCCCTTTTTTGTAAGGGAAGCTTGATGCTTCATCACTTCATCAATATCAGAACACAAAAGAGAAACTGTATCTTTCAATCTATCGGCAGCTTCCTGCTTCCTTTGTTGCAATAACAGAAGGAATTCCAGCAGCAACTCTTGATCTTCTATCCTATCTCTAAGCTGTATCGCTGCTTCACGTTCCTCCAGATTGTCTCTAGGCTCATTAAGAAATTCACTCTGTAACAAGTCACTGTTGCACAAGACAAAAGGAATAAGGTCAAGAAACCTTGACCACATAACCAAGCTTGAAAATAAACATTTTCCAATGTGACAATCATTTACAAAGAATATAATGTCCTAAGTCCCAATATGAAAAATTTCTATCTAGGTCACTAGAAGAATGATATTGGCCTAGTTAACCCTTTATTAGCTTAAGTTTTTGGGTAGGATATGGACTTTCTCAGATAGCATCAAAGCCTTGAAAGGTCCCGCTTGCTCAGAACCATTTCATACCACTTTCACTGTTTCCTTTGACACTCTCTACCCCAATGTTGACCACCATTGGCTTTGCCACGAGCCTAGCAAGCCTCTATACATGATCAAGGATGCGATTTATGAATATTCTATCATAGAAAGTTAAGAAACATGATCTTGGACTACTTTAATTTGTGAAATGACTCACCAACGTATCACCTTGAGCCTCTAGGCGGCATATAAGTTTCTCTAACACCACAAATACAATCCTCAAGCTATGCTGCCCTATTAAAGATATAAATTTTCAAATTTTGAAGTAAAATTTTGCAAGAAAGACAATTTCTCAGGGCAAGGCACTGCTGTACCTACAACTGTACCACATATTGCTGTTATCACTTGACTCTACTATGGCTACAAACGATGCATTAAAGCCTAGATGTGATAGTCAAAGAACATATGACCCATTTGAACAAAAACTAGCAGTAGACATGCATACCCGCACGAAGACCCACATTCAACAATTAATTCTGACACCAGATCATCAAATTTTGAAAACAAATAGGAAACCAAGATGTTATAGATGTCTATTCACCCCATTTTTGGCCGACTACTTGGTTCAGGATGCAGTAACCATAAGCAAAATGAAGCTTCTTTTGGCCACTTCAACAGCAGTTGAGGAGGAAGAACACGATGTCTCAAACTGGACATAGTTCTGCTCTTGTCTTCTCTTGAGCTGAATTGGCAGAACAACTGTTCACAAGCAGAACTATATCACATCAATGTAGACAGTAAACTAAAGAACTTCAGAACACATTGATTGATGAGTAAAAATTTGGAGTAAGCAGCGTGAAAAATGGCTATTATAATCCATCTGACTAATAATTTTAACCAATATAAGAAATGTCGATTGCATTACAAACCTCAAAGAGAAGAACTCCCAAGCGGTAGATATCTGAAGCACAGGAGGTAGGTGAACCACTGAGCTCCTCAGGGCTAGTGTACCAACTGGTCTCCATGAGTAATATTTGCTTCATGGGGAATGATTGCCTCCTTTCTTCTCCTTGTTCAACATTTCTCCTATTACTGATTTCATTTTCTCTAGTCTCTTCCCCTAAAGGAACAAGTGATGCACCAACTGAGCTTGACTGCATGCAACTAGCTTCTGATAAAGCATTTGCAGTAGACTCAGGTCGAAAATCTTCACTACCTACCCTCCTTCTCTGCTGGAACATGTCGTACGGCAAGGGAGAAGATGAATTTTTAATCTCCATAGTTTGGCTATTCGATCCATCTTCTGAAGAGTCAGACCCAGAATTCGAACAAGAAGCAGACTCAATGAACGAGACATGGTTAAATGATGACATAACAAAGCAAGAAGGGCGGACATTATGAACAACAATTCCTTGTGAATGTGCTGCATTTACAATCTCAACAACTTGCCTAAATATATGCAAACATTCAAATTCATCTACAGACCGTTCTGGTTTGTCCAACCACTGCCTCAAGCTAACATCAGCCCATTCTATGGCTCGGACAAAAGGTGAAATTTCCTCTTCACCTGCCCCAGATAAACCAGACAGACGTTTGAAGGTATGACGAGCCAGCCCAACCTTATCTGTTTCCTTTCTAAATCCAATACTACGTGATGTGGATCTCCGATTCCGAGCCGATACTGCGGTGGTATTTAATCCCCTCGAACCAACAGACCTTTCCCAAGCAGAACCAGAAGAACCCTCCATAGTTATCCACCCAGGGCAGGAAGAAGTCCAGAACCAACACATCCAAGAAATCGACAAAGTCTTTCGCTTCTACCACATACTGTCAGCTCTAACATCAACATCTTCAATCAGAGTGTCATTTCGAACGATAAAAAAAGCACCAACCTTTCTGCCCAATTCAAACCCCAAGAACTCAACTTATCAACTGTAACCAGAAACTAAAGCGAATAAAACGAACTCTTGCCACCCAAACTTTGTATCAGACAGCCACAAGGATCCCTACCACTAAACAAACCAACAAGAAAAGAACTATTAAAACGATCAGAATCAGTAGAGAAAAGTAAGAATACCCATTGCAAGGCAGAATACATAGCTTTAAGCCCTAACAGTTCAACAATAGAAGTATATCATACATGCACTTTTCACCACAAAACCACATAAAGTGCCACCGCCTTAACCAATCAAGGAGATAATATTAATAAACTATACACACAAAAAAGAACGAAAATTTCAGGATATACCTTCTGTATCCAAAGTTTTAATAACAAGAAAAACACATGCACCATCACCAACCAAATATCCATATCATATTCATGAAGAAAGATAGAGAGAGAGATAGAGAGAGAGAGAGAGAGAGAGAGAGATAGAGATGGAGTACCTGTAACTCAAAGGATGGATCTTTCTGTTCTGATCCTGCTAACCCAACCTGAAAACAGAACCACACAACACAACCCAAGGCTTTAGTTACACTCCATACTGAAACCGAAGCCCCACAGCCTCAAAAATTCTGCCTTTTTTCCCTTTTTTTCAGTCTCTCAACCCCAAAGGAAAACAAACAAATACTACTCCACATAAAAAAAAACCAACACCAAAATTTGTTCTCTTTTCTTTTTTCTACTCTATCAAAAAAGAAACCAACTTTAGAATTACCAACGACTGCCTCTTACTTTCCCAGGTCCTACTGTACAGTACTCTAGGACTTGGACTTCATTTAATAAAGTTTTGTCTTTTTTTTTCTTTTCTGAAGCATAAGGTTCACTCTTTGGCACTTGCTAGTTATCTTTCCCGCTTTATTCCCAAATGGATTTACGTGGCACCACCATAGCCTCAACCTCCAACCTCCATTGCACAAAGAGGCAAAAGGGTAAATTTGACTAACTCGTGGTTCATATTTGCAAATAGTAACAACAACTATTAGTAATACTTTAACTTAAAAATATTACTATTATTCACCAAACAATAATATTATTTTTTTATCATTCCGGGGTATTTTTTTAGATTGAAAATTAAGCTCGTTCGAGTACGATCGCGTTTCAAAGAGTAACTTTTTTAGTATATAGTATTTTCTTATTTTTTGAATTTGAGCTTAATAATTGAATCAAGACTTCACGAGTCCCAAACAAATGAAATTTTATTAG